>APFE030136095.1:0-95987 GCA_000404065.3 Pinus taeda
GTGTACGCATCCCAAGCTCATTGTACCTGCATACTTGTATGCTCTGTAAGCCAAGGGATGGGTGCGTACTCCTGTAAAGGTAAAAAGGCGCGAGTTTCATCTTAAAAAAGTTACTTGTGCTCACTTCTAGAGCTTTCTAGAAGAGTGTTTGACGTGTATTGAGCGCCTCCAGATGGTTCATGCATCACTATGATAGAGGAACTTATCCCATCAAGAGAGGAGCTACCCCATCCAAAAGAGGGAGTATCCCATTGATGTTGGAACTGAATAACTTCCTCTAGAACACTATAAATACAGGCATTGGGCCAAGGGAGGGGAGGTTGAAAGCTGAACATTCCAAAGGGTAGATGCTGCTGGAATTAGGACTTCCATTGTAAGCTTATGAGGAGAGATTACCATCCTTTCTTGTTTCATTTGGAAGTGGGTGAGCTTGTCAAAGTAGAGGAAAACTCTTGCTGGACCCTGGGAGGAACTTGCACAACACCAAGGCTCAGGTTGTAATGGTTTCTTTTTTGTTTGCTTAATACAAATAAGTCCATTCTTCTCAATGATTTGTTGTTAATGAATTGTTTCATATACTCCTTGGTCTATATGTTGAATATGCTTTGTATTATGGAATATTCAGGTGTTATGTAATCATTTGATTGTTAGTGTATGCAGGTTTCAAAGTGAAGGAGGAGCTCATATGGATCAGCGAGGCTGGACTGCTACAACGAGCGTTGGACTTGAGGTAGGATCGAAAAACACTTGGTTTCTCATAGAATAATGTATGTTTAGAGAAGGATTGCTCTTAATTGTCTTGTTTGTCACTAGAGAGTCTTAGACTCCTAGGGAGGTTAGTTTTGTCTGCAAAAATAACTCTTTCCGCATGACAAAATGTTCATCGAGAAAGAATAAACTAGCACCACTTCCACTAATCCCTGTCTTTGTTGAAAAGCCTTTTAGGCAATGGGGTTTATACTTCATTGGAGAAATACACCTGCTTTCTAGCAGCGAGAATAGGTGGATACTTACAGCTAATGACTACTTCACTAAGTGGGTGGAAGCAATCCTGGCCAAAAATGCAACTGATATTGTAGTCATTACATTCTTGGAGGAAAACATCCTTGCTAGGTTTGGCTACCCTAAGAATATTGTGACTGATAATGCCCAAGTGTTTAAGTCAAAAAAATTCATTGATTTTTGTCAGAAGTACAACATTATAAGTGTTCATTCCAACACCTATTATCCACAGGGAAAATAATTAGCTGAGTCTTCACATAAAAATTTAGTAAGGACCTTGAAGAAAATGATTGCGGAAAACCAGAGAAATTGGGACTCACAACTAAATTTTTCCCTATGGGCTAACATGGTTACCACTAAGAGATCCACCAAGAAATCTCCTTTTCAATTGATCTACGGGAGGGCTGCCATTTTCCGCATACAAATTGTTATGCATGTTGCCAAAATATTACAGGACATTGAAGAGGAGCCTAACGCCCTGACCAGAAGGATAAATCAACTAGTGGAACTCCACGAGAGTAGAGAGCAGGTGAATCATAAGTTGATTAGTTATCACGAAAAAATGAAGTCTTTGTTTTATAAAAGGTCAAAAGATAGACATCTCTAGCCTGGGGATTTTGTTTTAATATGGGATGTTAGGAGGGAAGACAAAGACATGCATGGAAAACTTGCCCTTTTATGGTTCGGGCCTTTTAAGATCACAAAAGAAAAATGGAACAATACTTTCTTGTTGAAGAACTTAGAAGATGAAGCGCTTGAGTTGTTGGTTAATGGGAAATTTCTCAAGTTTTACTTTCAGCACTAAAGGTGCCACCCTCACTCATTGTAAATACATGTGAGCTATTTGTAAATAACCAATACTGTTTTGAGTTTTCTGTTAGTTCTTTTTGTTTGAGCAAAGTTTTTCAATAAAATGACTCCATGCCCAAGGAATAAAGCTACTAAGCTATAGGTTCTTAGTGTATTTCATCCAGTACACTATCCCTAGTTGGAGCCCGCGTTATTACTCTTCTAAATTTCTCAAAAAGGAAACAAAAGATCATCAGTATGGCCTCACAAATCAAAATTTGGTTAAAGCATGACTAAGGGAGAAATGTTGAAGCCAAGCACTCAAATGCAAGAATTAAAAACGTAACATGGTACCCATCAGGCTCTTGACCAAGCAAAAAAGAAGGAAAGAAATTAGATTTACATGGGCATAACAATTGGTTAAAGGTTGAGCAATTTCCAGGCTAATCACCATTCATCTCCAAACAACAACACTCCTGGATCAAAACGAAGGGCTGAACTTGCATGGAAGATAGTCTGCATGAACCCCTGAAGTTGAAAAGTTAGATCTTGATCTAATGCCTTAGATCCATCCCTGGGGGGCAAGTGTTGAAGTTACCTATCCGTTGGCCGACCTGATGAAGCAAGGTTGTGACCACATGCCAGGCGAGCCAACCCACTAGCGCCTTTTGTCAAGTGAGCATGGTATTTACGGTAAGAGGTAATTTGGTGGGCCCGCTCCTATCCATCTATCTCCCTCCCCTGACCAATCCCATTACACCACGTGTCTCCCCTATTATGGCGTCACCATCACGTCATCCTACTATTATCCTTCTTGCTATAAAGCGACTCGTTCCTGCCTCCTTTTCTCGAAAGTCCATCTCCAATTATCGGCGCACTCCTCCCTATCAATTTTCTGCACAAGACCCCCATTTGAGCACCCAAACCACCGAAAGGCCTACTCTTGATGTCGTTTTCAACTGTACCTACAGAAACCAGATAACCTACCATCCATGACCACCTATAATTTATGCAATTTCTTGTAAAATCAAGAAGACAACACCTAAAACCCCAAAAACCCATGAAGTCAAGTCCTCTTCTATCCTTGAACCCCTTATGGACACCAAGGCCCAAATTTCTGACCCAATCCATTCCTACCACCTCATTGACCTTCATTTTGACCTGTTTGGAAATTAGGTCAAGGGGGAAGACACCTTCCAAGTAATTGACTTTGGTCTATACTATCAAGTCACACCTTCTGTAATCATTTCCTCAAATTCATCTCCTAGCTGACTGCATCCTACATTGATGAGAAAAACTACTTCATTACTACCTCTGGGGCAAAAATACTTTAAATAACCCCTAAATTGATCCAGAAATCCCTAGTCTTCCCCACCTCTTCTGGGATGCAGTCATTCACCGATGTCACCCTAGTCTATCACTATGTTACCCTTCTACCCGTGAACAATGATCCTTCTTGAAAAGGATCCTAGTCTCGAGCATGCAATCTCTACCTCATCTAGAGAGCTTCCTAGTCACCCTCTTCATTGAACCTATTCATCCCATCCTATCTATTAATTTGTCTTTATTTGGGGAAGATGATGCCAATATGACCAACAAAGTCATCCTGGGATTTCTGCACAAAATGATGCAACCCGGTTGTTTTTTTGACATTCTAACCTACCTATCTACAACCATATGCTTTCAAATACATCACTTTCCCACCAAGTCTTATTTCCAATATTATTCACTATTATTCTACTTGTTAGTGTACACCCACATCGATGAGTTTGATTGTGTGGGTCTAAGTGTAATTAATCACAACAAACAAAGGACTTTTGTGTTTGATTGGGATGTTGTGGCCAAGAGAAGACCAAATGTTGGTGGTTACCCTCAATTCATATCAACCTATATAGGATCATCCATAGTGTCTCTCCACCCATAATTCTTCTCCAACAAAAAACCTTATCCAACTTAGAAAAGACACTAGGGTGAGGGACTAGTATCTTTATTAGAATTATACAAAAATTAGGGTCTATGGTTATGGGCTTCCTCCTTACCACCTACCTATGTTCATTCTGATGATAATTTTTTCTCTAGGATTCATTAAACAAAGCCTCAATGTAGACAACCTCCATTTTGTTCCTGCAAATAAAGGATATATGTTTAAATTAGGGAAGCCTGTGGGGCCTTTTGTTGTGAATTCACAGAAAGCCTTCAAGTTAGTTGAGCCCTTACTCGGAAATACGGAGTTTGACCAAGGAAATATTTGGCATTATGATCCCAAGGGTGTCATTACCCAAAGGAGAGAAAAGATAAAATCCTCAACTTATAAACACAAGACCAAGCTTGAAATCAAATGGAAAGCTAATTTTGATTCATGGCCTTTGAATACAGAAATGGAGATCGAGACCCCAGTGACCACAGACAAAGTGCCAAAAAGGACCATTGACCAAGCTAGGGATACCAAGATGGAGGACATAAATATAAATAAAGATGCAAGAAGTCAAGAGCCTGAAGAAGAATATATTGTAACCAGGTTAGTGGAAACAGGGTCAAACCAACCAGGTTTCCAAGTGATCTTGGAGGATCCACCTCAAGCTGTAGCCTCATCCTCTTCAGAGGTAACAATTTTGAGCATTCAAGATGGTACTACTGCTATTGAGTCATTGAAGAAAGAAACTAGAAAGTTAGGGAGGAGATATAACAAAAAGTGGCATCCTAATCAGTACTTTATCACACTAGATTGTTGGCTACTATGGATTTAGAGTGGAATCAAATGAAGTTTTCATTACAACATCCATTGGTACAATCTTTGCCTTCATATTCTTAATTCAAAACTTTAGATGTTTCTTTAAATCTAGCAAGTGTTCCCTTACCAAATAAAATAAATTTCCACAAGAAAGTGGGGGAAATACTATACAATGAGCTCAACAAGAATGCAATGTCCATCATTATATATGAGAGGTTACTAGAGAAGGTTGAGAACAAGTTGAAGAAAGAAAGAGCTAACTCCATTGCCCTACACATACATTAAGGAGCTAATCGTAAAAATGGGAGTCAATCCAGAGGATAGGATGGAAATGAAAGCTCTCCTCCATCATTCTCAAAAGGAAATCTAGGAGTTGAGGCACAAGATAAATATGTCGGGCAATGAGTATGTGAAATATCAAGAGCTTGATCAGGTCGAAGGAGAAAAAGAGATCTTGTCGAAGGATCTGATTGAAAGGAATAATGAGATAGTATCCCTCAAGCAACAAGTAGCCGAACTGGAAATGAAAATAAACTCTAATGTATGTGTAGTAATCGTGCTTGAAGACCCTCAAAACCCCACTAAACAACTCACCAAGACCGTTACAAAGCTACATCTCTCGAAAGGGTAGCTGAAGAAGGTACATAAATATTTGGATTCTTCTCATGAAAGACTGGCTCAGAAGGAAAAGTAGCTGGAGGTTGGTATGACGAATGCTAAGATCATTAATAAAAATCTACAAGTAGTGAATCAAGAGGTTACTAATTTGAAAGAAAACTTGAAAGGGAACATGTCTCTATTGCAAGCCAGGCATCTTGGTCCAAGATGAGATTATCGATGAGATGAGGAACAAATGGGAGCACATAACATTGATGAATGAACAAAAGATTGTGATCAAGGATTACGAAGGCTTCATCCAATATACCAAAGAGGAGGGCGAGAAGAACTCTTAGATCACCAAGAAATTTATTCAATTTGTTAATGAAAGTCGAACCAATGATTTCAGGCCTATCACAATTGTGGATAGAGTCAATTTCGTTATGGAGATATCCAAAGTGATCCTAAAAGAGAAGGTCAGGGTCAAAGAAAAGGAATGCCTCGAAGTAGTGTCAAAATATGTGGCCACCTTGAATGACGAGTTTGAAAAGGTGGTCCTAGCAGGATTACCCAACTTTTGGGATTTTCATGGGGAGATAACCCCTTGGGAGAAGTATAGCTAGAGACTTGTCAAAGCCAAAAGCAAGGCATGTTCAACCAACAAGAAAACTGCTACCCTCAAAGGGAAAACTGTGGTAAATTATCTGAAGAAAGAATTTGAATTGCTCAGAATGGTGAGGAACATATTTTGCCACAAGATAAGTTACATCAGCTTGAAAAATCTTAAGGTCACATATCAATTATTCTTCTCAACTCCTTGTCCACCTCCAACACTATGGAAACGATGCTAGCAATTTGTTAATTCACTTGTTTTTCAAATCATTGAACCATTGACATAACCTCCACCACCGGCCTACCGTACTTGAAGATATTTATGATTATGTTGATTGTGACATTTTACTTGCATCTCTTATGTAGATATTTTTATCTATTTAGTTTATTCGTATTTAGTTAATACAACTATGCCACAGAGCATGCTGGGGTTTTGAAATGATTAGTTACCATGATGAAATCAAGAAGGAATATTTTTGTAATAGGCTCTCTCTTCGAGGCTCTATAAGAATAGTTTTATGAAACTGAACAAAGGTTCAGAATTTTGGAAGTTGCTTCTTGTTCTCAAAACAATATCGTTGTGGATATTGATGAATGTATGCTTCATGGGAGATTAATACAATTTTTTTGGTGATTCCAACTCATTTGAGTTTGCAGTATGTATTCATTTCTATGTGTTTACATATGTGTTCAATACTCTTCTCAAACTACATGTAATAGTAGCTACTAGACATGTTTTTCATGAATTTATGTATTCATTTAAATTAGATGTTGATGAATGATGCCTGTATGGACATGAAAACTAAGTCCTTAAACACGCTGCATGTATCTTTTCATCCCATTAACATCTCTTCTCCTTTCATTTCACTCTGAATTTTGATTCATTGGATTCTTAAACAGTTAAGCCATGTGTATAGAGTTTATTTTCTACCTAGATATCCTATCATACACCCTAAAACAACTGATAACCTACAAAATTAAATCAGGATTGACCACCATGAATTTAAGATTGACATTTTTGTGAATTATCATTTACATCATCTTCCTACATTGCCTCTCTTATGGAAGGTTCTAAGTCAATTTATTTTAAACTATATTAAATATTGAATGTGCTATGAATTTCTAGTCAAATACAAAATCACTCACTATGATGTTCTAAGCACTGGTCCCCAGTCAACCCAGGGTTGTCTCTAGGAACAACAACACCACCCCCAAATTAATGGCCAGATAGAGATCACCAACAGGATGATAATGCACATACTACACATGTACAACTCCAAGCATCCACATACATGGGATAAGAGTCTTCCATATGTGAAAAAAACCTATAATAGATCTCTCCATAGCTCAATTGGCCACAACCCCTTTAAAGTGGGCCTAGGATTTCAATTATTGTGCCCAAGTAATGTTTTAATCCCTCTTGTAACTACACACGCATAATCTTCACATATACAGTCTGAAGCTAATAAATCCACCAAGTTTATTAAACGCATCCATCACATCTTCTAGTAGGTTCATGATATCTTAGATGTAGCCAATTCAAAGTATAATTTTTTTTATGATTAACATTGGATGCCACATAAGTTTCAAGTGGGTGACAAGGTGTGGTTACATCTACAGAAGGAACACCTTTGGCAGAGCCCATCAGAAGCTTCAACCACTTCAATATAGGACCTACACCATCACTATGGTTTCAGGTAACAATTCTTTCGAGCTAAGTATTCCTCCATTCTTTGGCATGCACCCCATATTCAATGTGGACTACCTTAGTCCATACTTCTCACCATTGTTGAACACATTAGACATTACTGAGTAACTGACACCAACAAAGCTCAATCCACATTCCATTGGATAGGCCAAAATTAATCATATCATGAACACACAAGTTAAAAACACTCACCAACAGAGGATCCAATTATATTGGGTTGCCAAAGTTGGTCAGCTCCTGCACCATGGCAAGTGGCTCACTAGGGACCAAATTCAGCAGAAGTTTCCCCACCTCATGGAGGCACTCAACACAATGGGGAACATTGCCTCCTAAGGGGGCAGGACTAATCTAGGTGGATATTGGAGGTGACACTCGTACTCCACTTTCACCCCCAACATTTTTTCCTTTCATTTTCTGAATTTCTAGCAATGTTTCCTATTTTGGCAGTTTTTTAGGTCCTGAACTTTTCGAGCCATTTCGATGCCCTAAATAGTGTTTTTTGGGGAAATGGAGAAACATGTAGCCTACAATAGACATTTATAGTCAAAATTGTTTTTCCTCAGATAGATATTTCTAACAAGGTATCATGCATGCCAAATGGAGACCATATTCCAAAATTACAACCCCGAGAAGTTGTCATTCCATCTAACCCTAGTGGGGCCAACAAGCTTTTGGTGCTTCATCTCCTAGAGTTAGGTTTTTGGATTTTTATGGTTTTCCATTTCTTCTTGATGATAAAAAGGCTTGAGAGCATCATTTTAACTCAATTTAGAAGGCATGCAGTTATCACATCTCTTCTCAGAGATAAGCTACCATCGCTCAAGCTAGTTGGTTTCCTTCCTGCATGTACACAATTTTCAGCAATTTTTATTTATTAATTGAAGTTAAGTTTTTTTCAACTTTGTGTCTTTTTTTAAATATGTATTTCATTTCATTCCTTCATAAATATAGATCACTCATTAGGATCTTTAACATGACACTATTTCGATCAATTTTTGAGAAATTTGAATTTAGGCCTTTTTAGATCCTCCTAGATCAAAGAAGAATTGTTTGTGGGGGGGGGGGGGGGGAGGTTTTGATGAAAAAAATGTATAATAAGTTGGTATCAAATTTTCATAGCCCTTTTTAGATTGACAATTGGTTGATAAATTAAAATGTGCAAAGTAATTAGTTTAGACCAAGGGGATGGATTGGCCACTAATGTAGATTTTAGACACTTGTGTATATCTAAGCGAATGCTTAGCTTAGAAAAAATTTCAACACTTTGAAGTTGGCTCGGAACTTGAAAATTGGTTTCATAATTGAAAAATAAAAAATGAAATTGTTACAAATAGATCAACAACCAATTTGTTGAAATATTGGAAAGTTGGCAAGTAGTGCTCGAGTTCCTAGGGATGACAGGTGTTACTAGTGTTCCAATACTAGGGGTTGTCATTAATGACAAAGGGGGAGATTTTCGAATGTGTTTTCATTGATGTCACTTAGGGGGCTTTACAAATGGATACATGACTGTCAAATTTAGGGAGGTTCCACCATGGTATCCATGAATGAAACAAAATTTGGTGATTCTTTGGAATTCCTTGAATGAAACTTGGTGATTTCTTGGTACATTTTGAATGAAATTTGGCATTTCCACGGGGTTTGGTATATGCCAAAGGTATGGTTAAATGCGATTTGAAGGTGTGGTATTGGTATAGATGCACCCACATAGTTTGGTATGAAATGAGTGTGAATGCTTTAGAATTAAATCAATTTGTTTTTCAGCAAAAATTAGCCATTCTGAATCATAACCACTAAATTATGTCCAAGCATCTACAAGAATATTTTAGGCAAGGCTTAAGTATAATGAAGCACTAGGCACCAAATGGAATAGAGAAAATGACAATTCAATATGACTTGGAATGGGTGTGATGTGGCAAGAATATGATGGGAAAATAAGTGGCATGGCACATCCACATGGATGATGTGGCAACAACCAAGTGTGACATGTGGCAGGAATAATGGAATCTTGGACAACCAACTTGATGATTGGTAGGTGAAATGTGGACAGGTCAAGGCTTAGACAGGTGGCATGTTCTGATTGGTCAAAACAGATGACATGTCTTATGATTTGGTAGGTCACATAGCTCGTTTAGGGCCTTATATCGGGATATTGAAGTATTATAATGAACACACAAGAAGTTTGGTGTGATGAAAAATATTCCATCGGTTGTAGCTTGAGGTGAAAAAGGAAGTTTGTTGTAGTTTTGTTTATTGGGCTAGTATATAAATGTCATGGTTCCACCCATAAAGGTTTTACCAAATGAGTTGGTTGTGCAATGCATGGTTTCATAGTTTTAAACGACATCTAATAATATGGATGTTAACAATGCATTCCCATAAATAGTGACCTAGGCACTAGATTCATAAGAGAAACTTGATTAAGACCATAATTATAACAAATGGTCACGAAGGGTTAATGGTTAGTACCTGGAGCTAAATGGGTGATGAAAAGAAACCAAGGCATCTGAAAATCCAGGCAATTGACAAGGTGTCATTATTAACAAATGACCATACTTTGGATTCACCAAACATGATTGCCTAAGACAACATTCAAAACACAAGGTCATGAAGGAAAAAATGCTTAACACTTGGAGCTAATGCAATTAGGTTGATAATATGGACATCTGTGTATCTTATTAGCACAAAGAGTGAGTTCAATATGACTGAGACAAAATATTCACTGCAATAGTGACTTAAATAAAAAATCATAGCACTTGGTCATGCAAAAGGGAGCTGAAACAAAACCAAGGCACTCAAGTAAGAAAATGTGTTAAGGAAGGTTTAAAGGAAGAATTAAATGTTGTACCCTATATAAATATCAATGGGTAGTTAAATAACAGATGGAGTAATAAAGCATATGCATAATCTGAAAGCATAATAGTGAATGCACATGTGTGAAGTGAAACAAGTTTTTAAACTATATGTAAGTAGGGCATGAAAAATGAGAGATATGGATAGAAAAACACGAATAAAGTGTGTGCAGAGGAAAGATAAATTTGAGATTTGGGCCAGTGGAGGGAATGCAGAGAATAGTTAAATGATGTAATAACCCTGATCAATATTCCATGTAATAAAGTTAATAAAGGAAAAATAATAACTAAGGTCATGGGACACTTATTCCAAGTTGAATGTTGGGAAAAACATCCTAGTGTGGGTGTTCACTTGGTTTATTATGGCTAGGGAAATTTGAAAAGGAAATGGAAAAGGCTCTGAAAAGGCAAGTGGCATTAATTAGCATTTCATTTATGAAAATAATGGAAATTAGGAGAAAATGAAGGTGAAATGTCACAGGTTTCGTGTGAGGAGGAAAATGAAGGAAAATAATAGAAAATTAAGAAAACAGAGGCCTCATTGATAAAAAGGCTTATGAGGATCAGTTCATAACCTTTTGTCAATTCAATTTTGGAGATCCCTCTCTATTCTCTATCACTCATACCTAGACACTTTGAATATTAAGTATGGGGGATTACGCAGTGCATTATATTAGATATCATTTTTGGGATTCAACTGCGTTAAGTAAGTCATTCAAACGCATGACCATTTCTATGAGAGGTAGTCGTAACTGACTAATTTCTCATGATTTTTGAATAGTTCACTTAGCACTCATTGCATCGGGTGATGCTCACAGGGGTGAAGAAGTGGGATTGAAACTAGTGAAATGTGGAGAACGAATCACATAGCATCAATCATCACTTCGGGGCTTGCACCCGGTAACCAAGACTTCCCAGGAGGTCACCCATCCCAGAACTCCTCTGGCTCAAGCGGCTTAACTGTGGAGTTTTTCCCACAATCAAGCCCACTTAGCTTGCTACCCCATTTGCAAAACCTTAGCAAGTATTGTGCCTCATGAACCATTCAAGTAGAGATCCCTTGACTCTTTTTGAATTTAAGTATAGGGGATTACGCAGTGCATTATATTAGATATCATTTTGGGATTCAACTGCGTTAAGTAAGTCATTCAAACGTATGACCATTTCCATGAGAGGTAGTCGTAACTGACTAATTTCTCATGATTTTTGAATAGTTCACTTAGCACTCATTGCATCGGGTGATGCTCACAGGGGTGAAGAAGTGGGATTGAAACTAGTGAAATGTGGAGAACGAATCACATAGCATCAATCATCACTTCCGGGGCTTGCACCCGGTAACCAGGACTTCCCAGGAGGTCACCCATCCCAGAACTCCTCTGGCTCAAGCGCGCTTAACTGTGGAGTTTTTCCACAATCAAGCCCACTTAGCTTGCTACCCCATTTGCAAAACCTTAGCAAGTATTGTGCCTCATGAACCATTCAAGTTAGAGATCCCTTGACTCTTTTTGAATTTAAGTATGGGGGATTACGCAGTGCATTATATTAGATATCATTTTGGGATTCAACTGCGTTAAGTAAGTCATTCAAACGTATGACCATTTCCATGAGAGGTAGTCGTAACTGACTAATTTCTCATGATTTTTGAATAGTTCACTTAGCACTCATTGCATCGGGTGATGCTCACAGGGGTGAAGAAGTGGGATTGAAACTAGTGAAATGTGGAGAACGAATCACATAGCATCAATCATCACTTCCGGGGCTTGCACCCGGTAACCAGGACTTCCCAGGAGGTCACCCATCCCAGAACTCCTCTGGCTCAAGCGCGCTTAACTGTGGAGTTTTTCCCACAATCAAGCCCACTTAGCTTGCTACCCCATTTGCAAAACCTTAGCAAGTATTGTGCCTCATGAACCATTCAAGTAGAGATCCCTTGACTCTTTTTGAATTTAAGTATGGGGGATTACGCAGTGCATTATATTAGATATTTTAGCATTGGAGAAAAGAAGGTAAAGGATGGACAAGAAAGCAAGAGGAGGCAAAGATCAAGCAAGGAAGAATGAGATTCAAGCAGCGACAGTGGGACTACTTGTAGGTATTGAGTTGCATGTATGATTTCCTTTCTATTTTTGGCATGCATGGTAAATGCATGTGTGTATTTGGTTCTCTTGTTGTCATAGTCATGGGTATTTCCAGGTGTGACAGTGTTTTCATCTTTTCCTTTCCATTTCCACATAGCCATGGTGTGATGGGGTTTCTCTTACTTGGTTGAGCTAGATTGTTGAATGGTTTCGAAACTAATTGGGGTGGTCTCATGGGAGAAACACAATGCCTAGGAATCCCTGGACTAACGAAATGGAAAGGAATCCTCGACCAGTGAATGGTGGGATATATAGTAAAACCTAGAGGGTGAAGCCTCAATGGGCCTAGGAATCCTCAACAGGTGAATGGTGGGATATATGGTAAAGCCTAGAGGTGAAGATGAAAAAATTCCTCACAGTTTAGGTGGAGAGATACAAAGGCATCCATGCTTGTTTAGAGCCTGGTGATCCTATGCGATTGCAATAAAGCCTAGTTATATTGATGAGGTTTTAGGGCTTAGGAATACCTTGGTGGATATACGGTGAAGCTCGAGGAAGACTTGATTGGTTCTTTTGTGAGTCCCACATTCATTCTTGGAATACGACATGGAGGCGATTGGCTGAAAGAAATATTTGGTTCAACCTAATACATGGTCATGTGTTTCATGGAAGTCCCTGAATTGGTTTTCTTATGCATACATTAATAATAACTCCTTTTCCTTTTCTATTTAATTTGTAAATGTACTTGTTAATATGTGGTTTTTATGGTTGTTCTACTCTTATTATTATGTTGGTTATATGATAGTTATAAGCATGGTTCATGACAGACTTTGGTTATGGCTCTCATCATTATTTGAGTATTACAAGAAATATGAATGAATATATGACCTCATAGATAATAATGCATCTATTGTGATAAGGCATCAATTATTCTTGACGATTCTTAGATAAGTATGAGACCCTTATGCTCATATCTATTGTTATGACCAGCAGATTACATGTTTATGATATTTTTGATAGAACGCTTGTCATGGATAGTAGGGTTCATATCAAGTTCTTGGTCAAGTGTTTGCATTAGTATCCTTGTTTCATTGTTATTTATCATTTTTGGAAGTTTCATGGAGTTCTAGGCAAAGGGCTGAGTCCTAGCCCTGGAAAAGTGGCTTAGAATTCGAGGTCACTAACACATAATTACCTAAAAAGGGCCACAATCACATGGATACCTTGTTATGGGAGTGACTAAAGGGTCTCAGTCATATGCATGCCTTGTCATCGAAGCGACTAGGGGTCTAGTTCAACAAAACAACAAGTTCTCTCAAGGGTTGGACACCTAAAGGGGTTGGTTGGCTCTTGACTCCTAAGGAAGGTCGGATTGGACTTGTCTTGTCAATTCCACTTCCTTAATTGTACATGGGGAGTTGAATCATATCATTGTAACTCTTAGTCACATGTTTACCCTGATTGGTTGGTTATCTTTGGTAAATTTGGAAGGAGGATGTTACAAATGAAATGTAGTATGCCATATGACTACCAATGAAATACAAAGAGTATATTCTTTTCTAGGAAGAAAAGAAAGAACGAGATATGAATTCAAGGAATCTAAATATTTAAGAACTGAAGAAATTTCCTTTGGATCCAGTCTAAAAATGTGATGAAATAGAGATTTGATAAGAAAAATATATTGCATCAACAAATCCAAAGGGGATTAGTGTCTACAACAATTTGGTGCAACCTTGCAAATCTGAGGGATTGGTGTCTCCAACAAGTTTGTGCTTGAAAATATTATGGGATTAGTGTCTATTATAGGTTGGTGCTTACAAATATTGCAATAATATGTTTACGCCTAATTCAATAAAATAATTACAATAAGTTTTGTGGTTTTCTCCTCGATGGGTTTCCACGTATATCCCGTGTTCAATACTCTCATGTGACTATTGTATTATATAGTGATTTAATGTTTCAACTAGTGTAAAATTGTATTATATTGACTCACCACCCCCCTCTTATTATAGTTGTGAATCCAAAAATTGGTATCAAAGTGGTTTTCTTCATAAATAGTTTAACCACTAGAAGGTATATCATAAGGGAGCCAATAGCTAGTCATGTTGTATCCTTCTCAAATAGAGCACCACTCTTTGGTGGGACCAATTATTCTTTATGGAAGGTAGGAATGAGAACATATTTTATTTCTCTTGGGGTTGATATTTAGATGTCAATTAAAGATGGATACCAAACTCCAACAATTCCTCCAATAGATCCAAATGGAAGAATGGATTTTACAAATAATGAAAAAGAAATGAATGTATTTCTATGTGGACTTGTTGAATAAATTTTTTTTAAAGTAATGCAATGTACATATACCAGAGATATCTGAGATAAGATCTAGAGTAGCTATGAAGAATATGACAAAGTAAAGAAAGTCAATCTACAAACACACCAAATGAGGTTTGAAAGTTTAAAGATGGATGAAGATGAAAATATTGCAAGATTATTCCTTCGAGTTGATGAATTAGTAAACACCATTAAAGAAATTTATGAAAAGGTTGATGAGACAATTGTTATTCAAATAGTATTGATATCTCTTCCCATGAGCTCCAATGCCAAGGTTTCAAACATTAAGGAGATGAAGGATCTAGATGTTTTAAAGATGGATGAAATACATGGAATCCTCATAGCATATGAAATGAGAATTGGAAGAGAGATATAAAGACCAAAAGAAGCTTCCTTCAAAGTTTATAAGAAAAAAATTGAACATTAGACTTAATGTTTCTCCAGTCATGAATCAAATACAAAAGTAACTTAATTCATAAGGAAGGTAAAAGCGGATCTTGCAAGTATAAAGGTAAGCTACCCCTTAAAATATTTGACTATGATAGAATTGGCCAATATATCTCTAAATGTCCTTATCCTAAAGTATAAAATCATTTAAAAGAAATATAATATAAGAGTCGAAATAGATTTGAAAAATATAGAAAGGGAAAGCCTCTTAAGAAGAAAATATTCCGTTCCAAAGGAGACAATTGTTGATCAAAAGAGAGCAATGAACAAACATTTTATGGAGAGCGAGAAGAATGTTTACTCTTGGCCACATAAATTGAATATAATCATAAAGTTAATTCATATCTCAAGGAAGAATTTGAAGGGAAAGTAGATCTCTAAGGTGACATAATTGTGACCTAGATGAATTAAGGAAGGTTAGAAGAAAGAATTGAAGGTTGAAGGAACAATTACTAAATGTAGATAAGAAAAATCATTGTCTGATCAAGAATCAATCAATCTTCAAAATGTTCAATTAGAAAAAGCAAAATTAACTGAAAAACCCTAATAAAGAAGCTAAAGAACAAGTAAAGAATTTGTAAAAGGATAGAATATGAGAACACATATTTGAGAAAGGAGTTATCTAAGAAATAGAAAAAGAGAAATCTAAATTCAAATGAAGAATCAATCAACCTTTTGAAGACCCAAATAGAAGAGTGAAAAACAAAATAATAAATCCTTACAAATATATTGATATAATGGGAGAGAAATTGTGAGAGGCTTGACGTGGAGGTAGTTTCTATAAGAAAATATCTAGAGAAACCTAGAGCTCGAATGGATCTGAACTGAATATTTTTAAAAGCTTTGAAACCATTGGAAAATCCTCACTAATAATATATCACCAACAAGTCAAGACAAGTCTAGTTTACAAAGAGCACCATGAGATCTCAAAAGGAGAGTTAAGCACAAAGTGCCTAGAAAATGGATAGCCCATCAACTATGGAAACATGCTCAAAGTAAGGTCCAGTAATGCAAATAGAGGAACTAAAAAAACCAAGAACCAATAAGAAAATGACCCCAGAAACCATGCAAGATATACCAAAGTAGATCCAAGAACCAAGAACGATTGAAAGGATTCAACCAAACCATCCCTACAAGAAGGTCATACACATCTAGAAATCAAAAGTTATTTTATGGTTATTTATTTGCTTGTAATAATTTTGGTCATAAAAAAATGAATTGTAAAAGAAATTAATTTATAAGAAGAGAATATTTTCAAACTCCCATGAATGGCTTTGTAATCAATGTATCAAAAATATCCTATAAAAGTGTTCCCAGAGGATATAAATATTTTTATCCCCTGTTGAATCACATTGAATGCTATAAATGCAATAAAGTTTGGGCACAAGGCAAGTGAATTTAGAAGTAGGTTGATGAACCCCCCTAGGAAACAACTTCCAAAGTATATTTAACAACAAGAAAACACTAAGAGGTGGAAAAATAATAAAGAAAAATATGAAGAATTTGGAATTGCATTATATTCTCACAATCAAGAAGGTCAATTGTATATATTGATAGTGGGTGCTCAAATATCATGACAAGAGACAAGAGTAAATTCCTTTATTTAAATGAAGACAAAGAAGGAAGTGCCACCTTTGGCAATAATGCACTAGCTAAGATGAAAGGTAAAGGGATTGTTATCCTTAATGGAAAGGCTAAGGCTCAAAATTTCTTATATGTTGATGGTCTAAAACACAATTTGTTGAGTATTAGTCAAATGTGTGACCAAGGATATGACCTCACATTTTATTCCAATGGATGTGACATAAGGAAATTTGAATATAGGAAGGTAATGGCTAAAGCAATTAGAACCCCTAGTAATGTGTATGTTCTTGATGGAGCTAAGGAAAAATGTTGCATGAGCAAAGTGGATGAAAGATAGTTATAGCATAGAAGAACGAGGCATATTGTAGAATTTTCTCTACAAATCAACTAGCTTACTGATATCATGTAGAAATTTCACCTGCAGATCCAACTGCTATATGCAATGTACTAAAGCATAATACTAGATCTACATCTCCCATAAACTTAGTGGAATCTTAATCGAAAATGAGCAACATCAAGCATGAATAGATATAACTGAGAATGAGAAGTAATCAACCATAACACAGAAGATATAACCTGGGGAAAGCACCAACCTAAAACCCCATCTTTGTATTATCAATCAAGTGGAGATCCTCAACAACATACAAAAAGAATTAGCTCAATAGCTATCCTACTCTCTGTAATCAGAAGATCTATTTTTAGCAGTTTCGCCTCTCACCCAAGGAGGCCAAAATTCTCATTGGCCAAACTGCTATTTTTAGAAGATTCTATTTTTAGTAGTTCTATTTTTAGCACTTCCTAAATTTAGCATTTCTTGTTGCACACTTTTCAACACATATAAATTTTGAAAACCTTGTAAAAATTAACAAGGAAGCAGTGAATGGGATGCCTATGATATCAAAATCAAAATTATTTCGTATGCAATCCATGTTAGTTTTGGACAAAGAAAAGGATTTGTTTCAAGATAGCAGAATATTTTTTAACTAGACCACCGTAATAGTTCATAGAGATGAATGTGACCCTACAAGAACTAAAACATTAAGAGGTGAAATATATTTTATGCTCTTTATTGATGATTATACAAGGGAAACTTGGATCATCTTACTCAAATAAAATTCAATATCCTTTAGCAAGTTAAAGATATTCGAAGCTCGAGTTGAGAATAAATGGATCTAAAGATCAAGTGCTTGATATTTGATAGACGAGGAGAGTTCACATTAGATGAATTTGATGAATTCTATGAGAAGCATGGAATTAGAAGATAATACTCAATAATAAAAACTCTTTAATAGAAAGGGGTATTTAAAATAAAGAATAAAACAATGCAAGAGATGGAAAGAGATATGCTAGATCAAGCAAAGGCTCCAAACACCTTTTTGGGGAGAAGCAACTCAAATAGTTGTCTACATGTTGAATAGAGATCAACTTAGGGTAAATAGTGATAAGACTCCTTATGAACCATGGAAAGGTAGACTAACTTAAGTCAAGCATCTAAAAGTATTTGGAAACAAGTTTTATATCAAGATAAAGAAAGATGACTTGGGAAAGTTTGACTTTAGAGTTGATGGAGGAATCCTCCCAAGGTGCTCATCCAAAAGAAAAGGTTACAAGTGCAACAACAAAATACTAAGAAAGATAGTAGAATGCATTGATGTAAAGGTAGATAAATCACTACCATAAACAACAAAGCCGCAAAGCAATGAAGAATCATACGAGACAACAAGCACAAATATAAAAAGGAAAAACAAGAAGGGAAAGATAAAGATGAAGAAGAGATGGCATATCAAAAATACAAAACCCCATCCAAGTATGTGCAAAATTTTCATCTTAAAAATAAAAAGACTTGGAAATAGAGAATCAGGAGTTAAGAATAGAAGAGAATAGATTTTCACCTCCAAGCATGTAAATATAACATTATTGTCCAAAATAGAACCCAAAGGTTTTTATCAAGCTAGTAAAGATGAACATTGTGTCAAGGCTATGATTTAAGAACTAGACTAGATAGAGAAACATGAAACATGGGATCTTGTGCCTAGACCAAAAGACAAAAAATTAATTCACACCAATTGGTTCTTTAAAAACAAACTAAATAAACATGGACAAGTAGTGAGAAATAAATCCAAAGTAGTTTGTAAAGGCTATGCATAAGTAGAATGTATTGACTTTGAAGAAACGTTTCCTCCTATAGCTAGAATAGAAGAAATACAAATATTATTAGCATTTGCATGTTTCGGAAAATTCAAAGTATATCAAATGGATGTCAATTCAACATTCATGAATGGTGACTTAGAAGAAGAGGCATATGTTAAGAAGCTATAGTGTTTTTAGCTATTTGAAGATGTAGTACACATATGTAGACTAAAGCATTCTCTCTATGGATTAAAGAAAGCTCCAAGAGCAAGGTATTCAAGAAATGATAGATATCTATAGTGGAAAGGATTCAAAAGGGGCACAACAGAGGATGATATTTATATTTAAAACACATAATGAAAATTTACTGATCATTGTTGTGTATGTGGATGATATCATATTTGGAAGTGATGTTGATTAAATGGGTCAATAATAATAGACATGTAAAAGAAGTTTGAGGTGCCTATACTAGGAGAACTATCATCATTCCTTGGATTACAGGTTTCTCAATTAGATAAAGGTATCTTCATCCCTCAAATCAAATATCTAATGGAAATATTAAAGAAATTTGGCATGGATATTGTTCACTAATTAGCACTCCTATGGTCACAAGATGAAAACTGAGAAAACATGATGAATCCTCTAATTCAAATCAAACTATGTATAGGACAATGATTAGACTCCTCCTATATCTAACAACCTAATGACCTGATATATTGGAAGTTGATGAATCCTCTAATTCAAATCAAACTATGTATAGGACAATGATTAGACTCCTCCTATATCTAACAACCTAATGACCTGATATATTGGAAGTTGTAGGTTTCATTTCTAGATTTTAGTCTACCCGAGGGAGATCCATGTGAATATGGTGAAAAGAATATTCATATACCTGAAGGGAATTATTGATTACTGCCTATGATATTCAAGGAGAGAGGACTTCACTATTACAATGTACACTGTGGCAAGAAGTTTTGATGATAAGAAAAACACAAGTGGAGTAGCCTTCTTTTTAGGTAATTTCTTAGTGTTATGATCGAATAAGAAACAAGCCTTTATCTCCTTGTCTACAACTAAATCAGATTGTATTACAATAGTTGCATGTTGCACTAAGGTCGTTTCAATGAAATAAATTTTGAAAGATATCAAGCTAGATTATGATCACTCTATTCCAATTTTGTGTGATAACATTAATGCAATTAAAATTTTCAAGGATATTATCATGCATTCTAAGAGAAAGCATATTCCCATTAAATATCATTTCCTCATAGACTAGGTAGTTGTTACGTCCCTATACTACTAGTGTAACCCCTTATTGTTATTAGTACAACCCCTTTATTATATTGTTGTGCCCATGTAGTCCCCATATGGTTATTATTGTGCCCCATATAAGTCCACTATTGTTATTATCGTGCCCTTACATTATTATTGTTATGTCGGCTCTGATTATATTATAACCCCTTAGACTCGTATATATAGAAAGGAGGTATTGTCATTTGTATCGTCCAAGAATTGTTCATTTGTGTAATGTAAAGGAGGTTGTCCCCTCGAAGAGGCTTATTTCTAGGGCGTTGATCTATCTTTTCTATCTTTTTGTGAGCTGGTTTCATAACATTTGATATCAGAGCTTTGGATTCTAGGGTTTCACTGCTCCAAACAGGTCATTGCGAAATTTTCGCTATAACTCTTTCGCTATGAAGTTTCAGGTGCTAAAACAAAAACCCATTTGAGAAGAAATTGGTCTGAAACTTTGGTCCAAATTTCAGATCTTGTCTTGCTATATTTTTGGAGATATGATCTGAGGAAGTTAGGGTTTTTGCAAGCTCCGGAATTTCATCTCAAACAGGTCATCGTGGAATTTTAGCTATAATTTGTTTTCTGCAAAATTTCAGACTCTGAAATTAAAACCCATTTGAGCCGAAATCGTGGGGAAGCTCTAGCCCAAATTTCAGATCCTGTTTCAATATAGTTTCAAAGATATAGTCCAAGACATTTAGGGTTTTTGCAAGCTCCTAAATTACATCCCAAACAAGTGACCTAGGGAAAATCATCATAACTATCTCTCGGAGCATCGGATTGAAATTTTGTAAGAAGTTACAGAAAGAGGACGAATTTTAGGTTTCTATGTATATTTTTCAAATCTGAAGGTCAAAAAAGTGACACGTGGCACTTCATACAAGTTTGTTATTATGAAAAGGTATATAATCAGGTCATCTTGGGAGATTGTGCATAACGCTTTCTTGGAGAATCAAATTTCAATCACACTGGTGGCATTGGAAAGAGGATGCGGAGGGCTGCTGGAGATCATGATTGTAGAACTGGAAGATTTGAAATTACAGAGTTATAGTCGTTTCAAGACTGAGCTCCTAAAATTAAGAAAAGCAAATATGAGGAAGTTTGATGGCAAGGATTCGGTAAATTGGATACTACAGATAGAGCAATATTTTGATCTACATGAGGTGCAACTATTACAAAAGGTACATATTACATCTTCATATTTATAACCAGATCATTTTTTATGGTATAAATGGCTTTGTTCTTGTAAACCACTTGTTACGTGGTCAAATTTCACGGAGGAAATGATAGCACATTATGAGGATACAAAGAGAAAAACCTTCTTTAGCCAATTGATAAACTTCAAACAAAAGTGTTCAATGGAAGAGCACATTGAGGAATTTCAAAAAGTGAATATAAGGGAAAATTATATTCCAAAGAAGTAGAGGATTGATGTCTCCATATGGACTTTAAATGATAACATTCAACATGAGGTTCGTCTTTGAGAACCTGATTCATTGGAGAAGGCACTTAGGTTGGCAAGAAAAGTGGAAAGCAAAATTATGGCAACAAGGAATTATACCCCTCACAACTATAAAGATGGAAGTGTTATTTCTCCTAGCCTTCCACAACTTACAAGGTTGACACCACAACAATTGGAAGAAAAAAGAGCAAAAGGACTTTGTTACAAATGTGATAACAAATACATTAAAGGTCATAAGCTGCTGAGAAGAAATTATTTTACATTGATTGTGAAAAGGAGGAAGAAAAGGATCAAGAAACATCAAAAGAAGAGGATATACACCAGGAACCAACCCCAGAGAAAGAAGAAATGAATCCAACCATATCCTGTAAAGCATTGGCAAGAATTACCACTCCTCAAACTCTCAAGATAGAAGGACATATCAAGAAGAAAAAGGTTCAAGAAGTGAAAGATCACATTGAGAAAGAAGAAATGAATCCAACCATATATTGTAATGCATCGGCCGGAATTACCACTCTTCAAACTATCAATATATAAGGACTTATCAAGAAGAAAAATGTTCAAGAAGTGGAAGATCACATCGAGCATCAAGAAATGAATCCGACCATATCTTGTAATGCATTAGAAGAAATTACCACTCCTCAAACTCTCAAGATAGAAGGACATATCAAGAAGAAAAAGATTCAAGCAGTGAAAGATCACATCGAGCATCAAGAACAAGTTCTCCAACTTTTAAAGGATAACGCCACTTTGATGCATAATCGAATGAAACAACAGGTAGATCAACATCACAGTGAAAGAAGTTTTGATGTAGGTGATTGGGTATTTTTACAGCTACATCTCAAGCAAGTTATTTATGAGAAGGAAATGTTGGAAATACTACATGCACTTAAGAAATGACAACCTTACCTAATGGGAAGACACTTCAAGGTAAAAATGGATCATGATAGTGTTAAATACCTTTTAGAATTTAAAAATATTATCTTTAGAAGAACAGAAAAAATGGGTCACAAATATGTTGGGTTATGACTTTGAAATCATCTACAAAAAAGGGAAGAAAAATGTTGTTGTTGCAGATGCACTCTCAAGAAAGGATGAGGATGTGGACGCATTGTTTTGTGCTATTTCTATTATCCAACCAGATTGGATAAATGAAGCAAGGGATGAATGGAAGAATGATGAAAAAGTGTGGCTAGTCATTCAAAAGTTGCAGAAGCTCCCAGTTCAAACAATATTGCCAGAACTTGGTGAGGAAGGAAAAATCATATTGGAACCTAGAGCAGTCATAGAAATAAGAACTCGATAGCTAGGAAATTGATCAATTTCACAGTATCTCATCAAGTGGAAGAATTTACCCACTAAATATTCCACATGGGAGGACAAGAATTTTATACAGAAGCATCAAGAACTGCTCAAGCATTGAGAACAGCACTTTTTGAAGGAGAGAGGCATGTTAGGTCCCTATACTACTAGTGTGACCCCTTATTGTTATTAGTACAACCCCCTTATTATATTGTTGTGCCCATGTAGTCCCCATATGGTTATTATTGTGCACCATAGAATCCCACTATTGTTATTATCATGCCCTTATATTATTATTGTTATGTCGGCTCTGATTATATTATGAACCCTTAGACTCCTCTATATAGAAAGGAGGTATTGTCATTTGTATCATCCAAGAATTGTTCATTTGTGTAATGTAAAGGAGGTTTCCCCCTCGAAGAGGCTTATTTCTAAGGCGTTGATATATCTTTTCTATCTTTTTGTAGGTTCACTTCTAGATTTTAGTCTACCCGAGGGAGATCCATGTGAATATAGTGAAAAGAATCTTCATATACCTTAAGGGAATTATTGATTACTGCCTATGATATTCATGGAGAGAGGACTTCACTATTAGAACGTACACTTTGGCAAGAAGTTTTGATGGTACGAAAAACACAAGTGGAGTAGCCTTCTCTTTAGGTCATTTCTTAGTGTTATGATCGAATAAGAAACAAGCCTTTATCTCCTTGTCTACAACTAAATCAGATTGTATTGCAATAGTTGCATGTTGCACTAAGGTCCTTTCAATGAAATAAATTTTGAAAGATATCAAGCTAGATTATGCTCACCCTATTCCAATTTTGTGTGATAACAATAATGCAATTAACATTTTCAGGAATATTAGCATGCACTCTAAGAGAAAGCATATTCCCATTAAATATAATTTCCTCATAGACTAGGTAGTTGATCACACTGTTAAGATGGAATATATTTCTATTAAAGAAAAAATTGCAAATGTATTCACCAAACCTCTTCCCAGAGCACCATTTGAGTATCTAAGACAGAGGTTGGGAATCATATCTCTCTCATCGCATTAAAATTTAAAGTATGGGATATGGCAACTCTTAGGCACATATCAAAGCCTATGAATATTTTAGAAAATGAGTTGTAGTAGAAGAATGATGAAATAAAAAGTTTCCAGAATTTACATAATTGGTATCAGTATAATTGGTCTAATTGGTAAACATAATTGGTATCATTATATATAATTAGTACAATTGGTAAACATAATTGGTATAAACACCCGCATAAATAATTGTTGTCAGGACTCAGTAATTGGTAACAAATTATTAATTGATGTTAGAGAATCAGTAGCAATAGTTGTTTTATGTTCATGTTCAAGGGGGGCAGTTGAAAATAAGAAGAATGATCTAGGTTCTTTTAAAGTGACTTGGCTTGTAAAAATGTTCAAGTGCATATGACTAAACTAAACCAATTTAATAATTAAATGAAGTATGGAGTACTTAAATGAAGCTAAAAATTAAATGTGATGTAGAAGATCGAAAAGCTAAAGACAACAACCAATTGATACTAGAGTTTGTCCAGTCAGAACTATGTCTTTGGGTCCCGCCTCCAAGGGAGTGGAATCTTTATTAATTCATATGCTAAGCATGAGAAAGATTTATTACATTCCAAAATGCCTCCAATTCTGCTACAAAAATGGGCCCTCAGCGACAAGGAAGTGGCCTTCAAAATGCCACCAAAAACCTCCTTTCCATTGTTGCAAAAATGAGCTCCAAAATTTCCTTATATACAAGGATTCAACTTGACAAAGTTCACAAATCAAAGCCTTGTGGTGCATTGGCAACCCTTTTGGAATAAATAGTGTTGGGGATCCTTAGTCTCATGGTTGAGCCAATGGAGGTTGTGGCCCCTCCATTGTAACAATATATATGTGGCATACATTAGTTATAATCATAGATCGATGGGTGCAGTGATATTAATACAATATTTTTTTTTGTAATGTATATAAAATTAATGCTTCATCGAACCACATAACCATATATTAATATAATGTATGCCCTATCCAATCTTGGCCCATGTGCATCCAATGGCCTTATGTTGTATTTATGGGCACACATTAGTAGTTATACAGAGGTTACATAGACATCTTGGGGTCAAACCTACTGGCCTCCTATTTTTGTCTCTTAGTTACAACTAAACATTAATTATAGAATTGGTTGTTTATATTACAATGAATGTGCGTGGAACATTGGTGGCGCGCAAGCTTTTCTTCGTCAAGGTTGGGGGTTCAAACCTTGTTGATCCATCCATCAAACAATTTTCAAACCATTGAATTTTCTATGTTATTCCTGAGTTGCCATGTGGCGCTCTCTAACTGGGTCATGTAGCACACTCCCATAAGTTTGCTCCATGTTCCCAGTCATTGCCACATCAACCTCTACCTGCCACATCACTCTTGACTCAATGCCACATGTCATCTCGATGTTATGCCATGTGTCCAGCCCAAATGCTTCCATGTCACCTTATCCATACTGCCTGGTGTCACATCCAAATGCTGCCACATGTCGTAATAACTTTGAATTTTTGCTTATTGGCCAAAATCTTCAAAATTTCATAATGTTTGCATACATAATTTGTTAGATAAATTCAAATTTCATTATAATCGTGTCATCGATCTCTTTGACATGGCACTATTTCCATCAACTTTTGATAACTTTAAATTTTAGGTCATTTTAGATCCTCCTGGATAAATCCTCCCCACTGAGAGGCTTTTTGACCTACAAAAGGCTCTTAATAAGATACTAAGTGTGGGATATGCCTCCCCACTTGTTTGATATCTATCTACCATGTTCTAAGTACCCTGCTCATCATAATTAGCTACATAAAATATATGATAATTGAAAGCGTGTTGTTAGCCATCTATAGTTTCCCATTTCCTTATGTATGTGTTACTTCAGCCACTATC
This sequence comes from Pinus taeda, assembly GCA_000404065.3. Taxonomy (NCBI): domain Eukaryota; kingdom Viridiplantae; phylum Streptophyta; class Pinopsida; order Pinales; family Pinaceae; genus Pinus; species Pinus taeda. Next base: position 25,872 of record APFE030136095.1, read on the forward strand.
CATGCACTAAATATTAGCATCAAATACAAGAATGTTAATAAAAGTGAACTAACAACATGTTTGATCCTCTTGCCAGGTTCCCATGGCAACTTGCCATGCTCCATAACACCTACGTTTTCCACCTTTGCAAACATGAGAAAAAAGGTCTTGCTCGTGTTCATGAGCCATTTCAATTTCCATGTGTTTACTAGTGAGAGATCAACTTCAATATTTTTGTCCTTCTTCAGACAAATCTCTTGATGGAGTTTCCAAAAATTAGCTTTGTGATGTCCACCTTCATTGCAATAAGTGCAATGGATTTTTAACATCCAATCTTTATTTCCCTTCTCTTTGTTCCGTTGTGGAGATGGGTCTTTATGTTATGTCTGCTTCCTAGTCAACATAACTTTTCTATAAAAATCCACTCTTTTCCAACACTTGGAAACACTATGGCTATTCAAACCACAAAATGTGGACAATTTATTATACCACAAACATTTCACATTGCCAATCTTCTTACAATCAAAATAAACATTGGAATAATAATCCTAATCATACCTTCAATGGTTGCTTTTAATAAATGCACGTCGAGGATAATTTGTCTTTGTTCTTCTATTGGACATATTGCATGCTTTAATGCTACTTGAAAGTAATGTGCCTTTGGAGAATTCCTTACTTCCACTACCTTGGAGCATTCCTCTTCACCATACTCGATCCTACATAGTGAAGTCTTACTTCCACCTTAAAATTTCACTTATACCTTGGCCACAAATTCCATGACCCCTTCTCTCATAACCCATCTTGGTTAGCAACCTAAATCCAACACCTTGAGATTTTTTCTCAAAATCATGAAGAGAATGAGGAGAATGAGAAGCCATTTTGAGTCTTCATCTTCAACTTTTTTCGATAAGCTTCCATTTCTAGACTTTTTCCATTCCTAGTACATTTTGTCTATCACGACCTTCATTTCTATGTGATATTTATGAAAATCTACTTCGGATCCAAAATTATTCACTTCTCCCTCATGTGACAGCATCTATTTTGTTCGAGTAATGCTTCTTGATCCAATTTCCAGATTTCCTTCAATAAGTATTCCATCACCTTGCTTGAATTGTCTCCTAGTTATCATGCACTCTCATAAACCACCATTAAACGTGCTTTGATACCACTTGATCTAGGATCTTTTAAAGTGACTTGGATTGTAAAATGGTTCTAGTGTGTATGACTAAACTAAGCAAACTTAAAAAATGAATCAAGCAGGAAAGACTTAATTGAAGCTACAAATTTAAATGAAATGTAGAAGATCAAGGAGAGAAACAAGAACACAACAACTAATTGATAACAGAGTTCATATAATGTGGAATATGCCTCTTGGTCCTTCTTGGCTTGAGGGGGCTTGGAACCAGGTTCAAATTTAGTTGCGCTAACAAACGAAACCCTACACTACCGGCCCTTTCAGCAACAATCTACTTAGCACAAGCTGCAATCTCACCCGAGGAAGTATTGGGGGATGTTAGAACCAAGCTTCTGCATCTAGAAGGCTATGTGATGTGGGGTTAAGGTGTTTCTTTAGTTTCAGTCCCAATCTGACCTTCGCGAAACCTTATCCTTGAAATCTCCAAACTTAAAATGATTTTTAGTTAAACAGAATTATAAACTTCGCGTAAGCGTCGACTAATGCATTAAATAATGTATATCAGTAGATCCAGATCTTTGCGGAGAAATTGAGACAAAATTATAGATAAATGGCATTCAATTGTGCATAAATATAGAAAACACATAAGTCTATAATTTGGACACAAAATTAATTCAAATTCTCTTTATTACTTAAGATCTTCGATATACAGAATTTCTAGATCCTGTGCACATAGCTACGGGGGCCGCACACTCAGCTGCAAACTTACCAAGGTCTCTGCGCACTCAGCTGCAGGATCCTTCCCCTTCACCAAAAGTACAGAAAGATCATATCTTTACAGACTCAAAACATATTAAATTCAATTCCACTGATTGATTGCCTTAGACTCACTAAGACACCCTTTTATATAATTGTTCCCATTACAATACCATGGTCCGCAAACCATGGCAGAGCTCAAAACCATACAAAAAATAAGGGGATTTGACCTTCCTAAAGCCCCTTGACTCCTAGTAACATGTGCTACTCATGCTCCACTCCTCAAAATGTGGAGACTTTACAATATCTTAGTCAAAATTGGACCCAGGGGACCCCATCCCAACAGGCCCCCAACACATATAGGTGGCTTGTCCTCGAGCCACTCTACTGGTATGCTCTAGATTTTTTATTTCAAGCTACTGAATGAAGACTTTACTGGGTGAAGTGCCTCTGTGCATTGTATTATTCCGCCCTCAAACTTCGTCGACCAACGTTTCTGTAGTCAGTCCTTCTGCTGCTAAGCTGATTGTCTGTTGTGTTTGTTGCATATGCTTGAATGTGCCTTCCATAGTCTGTGAGAGCTGCCCTACCTCTTATTCCCATGGTTGCATCTGTGCAGTGATAATCTACATATTCTTCCATCGCTCCTCGATCTGTCCTTGTAGGGATGTCCCTTCTTTCAACCAAGAAAACCGTTTCATAAGGGCTAAGGTGCACATCATTGCCTTTATCCCGTCATACTATAGTTGCTTGTCCTGGATGGATACTTCAATATTTTTCACCTGTGGGTCCTCCTATAGTGAATCCCACAATTATAGAGTCTCTTCGAACAACTAGCTACAATCCTTGACTGCAACATCAATCTTTTCCCTACCTATTCTAATGGTAGACTCCCACTACTCTCGCATCTCTGGTGGCGTTGTGGGTTGCAGCTTTAATTGAAGCTCAGTAATTTGCATCTGCAGATCAAAGAAAAATTTATCCACCTGCACCTTCGATTCTCTGAATGCATCGGCCAACTACTACACTTTGTCTTCTAAAGCAGCCTCGGACTGAATTTGGAGATCTAGAAGCTCACTGCATACTCTAGAAATGGCATGCTCGAGCTGCTCCCTTCTCGCAGATGCCTCATCGCGATCTTGGAGAGCTTTGTGTGTTTCATCGCATATTTGTTGACTAGTGATATTTGCATCTTTGATCACCATGAGAGCCTGTTTCTCTCACACCTTAAGCTCTTCTGCTACACCCTAGTGTAGCTCATGCAATGTTTGCAAAGGGAGCTCCACGAGGTTAATTTACATTCTTAGGTGATTGCACACTCTCCCTCTCTGTGGCATCATTCAAGTGTAAATATCCATCAGGAAGGGGTACAACATGGAGCTATGAAGTGAGTACCGACTTCACACTGCCCGATGTCACTGGTTCCATGCTCGCTTGAGACTGTCTCGCTTGAACCATGCTTGCTTGAACCTGGCTCGCTTGAACCTTCAATTCTTTGAGGCCCTCTTGGACCTTCATCAATACAAACTAGTATTGTTCTTCAATGTGGCCCCGGATATCTTCCGTTGCAGACCTAACAGTATCTTCAATTTCATCAAGGTCCCCCTCAGTGAGGACCATGGCCTTTGGGCCGACAAACTTATCAGATTTGTGCCTCTTACGTGTGCCTCCCATACTTGTCTTTTGTTGTTATTTGAGAATAAAGGGAGAATCAACATCCTCTAGGTCTATATAGGGGTCTTTGCTACCCTGATCAGGTTCTTCTATATGCTGCTCTTCTTCTGGCTCATGCTCGAGTTCCTCCAAAGTGTTATTTTCTAGGTTGAGGGTTAACTTCTTATTTTCCTTATGTGCCTCTTTACTAGTCCCTGTTGTGGCATCTTTACTAGTCCTTGTTATACCCTCTACAATATCTATTAGAAGGAGCCAGTCAGTCAGCCACTAAAGGACTAGCTGGGTGATATCGTCTTCAGTGACTAGAAACGACAACGTCATCCATTTCTCCATCAAATCATGTCGTGTGCGGATGCATACATGGTGGAAATCGGCCTTGAAGTCTGCAATGCGCTAATATTTCGTGAATAGGCTCAGTGACAGCCTTGGCTTCTGGTTAATCACCATTCACAGATCCATTTCAAATAATACCCAAAACATCTTGTTTTTTATTACGCGGGTAGGGTCCTTTGTCACCCACAGCGAGGCAAATTCGGCATCCTTGCAGAACTCTAGATCCATCATGGGGAACTATGAATCCTCTGGTGTCCTCCAATCTATCAGCTTGATCTAAAATAAGAGCCACACATAGTGGAATGTTTTGCCTCCCTCCTGTGCTTTGCTGCAATCATCTACAAATTCTTGGCATAGGTATCTTTCCCAATTGAATTGAACCCCTTTTCTGCATTATGCAACCAAGGATACCACTAGTGCTGGTGCTTCATCTGTACAACACTTTGTCATGATTTTTCCTACCAAAATCTGTGTAGCAAACTGCACAACTTCATCTGAGATGGAACTGATGGAATATACCCTAGACTTCTTGACCAACCTGAAGTCACTTTTCATTTGATCTGCGATATTTTTCTCCTTTGACTTCCCCACAAAAGCATCTATGGGGTTCGCGCCTTGATATCGCAGTGCTGTGATTCTTCGCATCAACATGTCGTCAATTGGGGTGGGCTCTCCCAACCAGAGACGCTCATCATGGACCAGCACCAAGAACTAGGGCACACAAATAGTGCTGATGATGCTTCGGCTAAAATGCGGGACATACAAAATGTTTAGAAACCCTACATGCTCTATTCCGACAACCCATTTCATTGGTTCAAGTCTGGTGAGGCCTGCCTCCTCATAGCATACTGCCTTCAGATACTTGTTGGGTTCCAGTTGTGGAAATTTCTCAGGGTCACCCAAATCCCAATCTTCTATCTTCAAGTACAGTACCCGGGCCAAATTTTTTCCCTCATTAGGTACTTCCTCCAGTAACAATGGTGTGAATACCTTAAATTTTACAGAGTCTGGATCCTTAGTTACTTTGGAGGTAGGCTTTCGTGGTGGCATATATGGTGACAACCAAGAAATTGGCTCTATGCCTTCTATGGTGATATCTTCAATTCCCTCATTCACCTCTTCTTCATCCAAATCTTGTGGCTCCACTGGCTGCTTATTTTTATCCATTTTTCCCTTCTGTCATTGCTCAGTTGGAACTTTCTGCAACGATTGCCGAACAGGGGTCTGCTGTGACTTTTTTTGCTTTTTCTCTCCTGTTGCGAAGGTAGTAGGATATGGCCACAACAACTTGGGTGTTGTAGCATGGATTGGCAGTGTTGCAGTCATGATGTTCCCTAATACTCTCTTCAAGAAGTCCTTCTCAACTTCTTCCCAACTTAGGTAACCAAACATGCAGCAGCACACTCGGTTTGTTAAGCGCAAAAACACATAGAAAATTCTCAAGAAAAAAAGTGCCCAAATGTGGAGTGAGGTGTGATATATAACCCAATTCAAATTCAAATTGTCCATTCCCCCTTATGTATTCCTCATAAATGAAAATTTGGCGGAATATTTTCATAAATTTGCACCTTAAATACATTTCCCCCACTCCTTTTAATAAAAAAATCCTTGTCAAATCAGCTATAGCTATTCCAACGGTCACTTTCTCGGCAGGCTGTGTAGGACCCTTCTGTATGGCACAGCTACCTCGTTACAGCTTCTACCTGCGCCATCTTCCACAACATCACACAACACTCCTTCTTCGATAAAAATTTTCCACGGCATAGTATTTTATAATCCTGCGCTCTCTTTCAACTTCCAAAATGACTAAGACTTTTCTATTGTCATGTAGTCATTGCGCATGGGTAGGATCATCCATGTAAACTTTCATTCTTCTCCCATTAATCCTACCAGGAAATATTTCCCCATTCAATTTCACAATTTGAACCACGCCAATATATAAAATATCCTTAATCACATACGGTCCCAACCAATGCATCTAAAATTTCCCTGGAAATTTGGTAAGCTTGTTGTCATACATTAGGACCAAATCACCTTTCTTGAAAGTGCACTTCTTAATGTGACGATCGTGCCACGCATTTTCTCCAGCCTTTTGTGCCTATTGATGGAATCCACCCAAAAAGCGGTCTTCCTCTAACTCAATTAGTTGTGCTAGGCATTCCTCCCTTATGTCATGAGCCACCATCTCGGTTACTGCTACAATCCTTAGGCTAGGTACTCTATATTCCATCGACATTACTATTTCTTGTCCATAAACTAGTCAGAATGGTGTTTTCCCAGCCAATTTATTACAAGTCATCCTATATGCCCATAAAACCACTGGTATGCGCACATCCCAATCATTCCTATTAACATTACAAACCTTTGTGAGGGAATTCTCCAATATCTTGTTGAAATCCTCGACAGTTCCATTCACCTAGTAATGATACAACGTACTCTTTTGATGATACATCTGAAATTCCTCTATTAAAGCTGCAATTGTCTTGTTCAAAAAGTGTGAACCCTGGTCACTCATCAGAATCTTCGGGCATCCAAACCTCGACAAAATAAACTTGAATATGAACTTCGCAGCAATGTCTGCGTTGCAATCCTTCACAGGTTGTGCCTCAGCCCATCTGGTTAAGTACTTTGTCGCAGTGATGATATAATGTGCTCTCGTCTTCTTTCCTAGTGGTTGAATAGGTCCATCAAAGTCAATTTCCCATTTATCAAATGCTTGTAGTGTGACTTGTGGATTTAATTGTAGTTCATCCCTTTGCGACAGCCTCCTGGTTGTTTGACACACATCACATGCACTTAGTATTCCTTAGAATCTTTATGTACCATAGTCCACCATAATCCTGCTCACAAGATCTTTTGCACAGTTGCCTTGCCTTCATAGTCTCCTCCAGCGACACCACGTAGAGCTTCATCTGACCCCATCTTATATAATTTCCTTGCAGCCTTGACAACTAATTCCTTCTTATGTTGTGTCATACAACCTTCAGGAGCTACTCTAGTAGATAAAGACTGAATAATGTCTGCAAAATTCTCATCCACAACCATGACAGTGAAGAGCTACACATTAGGCAATCCTTCATCAATATTTGTGAGCTCTTCGCCATTCTCGATTAGATAGAGGTGGTCCGATCCAACATTCAATTTTCCGGGCTTCCCTATTACTTCAAAATCATATTCCTGGAAAATGAGCAACCATCGACAAATTTTCCCCCGCAACATAGGCTTATTGACCAGGTACTTCAAAGCATAAAGGTCCATGTACATTTTAAAGTGTGCACCTAGCAGATAATGCTTGAATTTATGTAGTGCATAAATGATGGCCAATCCTTCATGCTTTGTGATGGAATAGTTCTTCGCGGCCTTAGATAGTTTTCAACTAGAGAAGAAATCAGGTGATCAATATCTCCTGCCCCTGGTTGATTTAAGACAACTCCCAACGCTATACAAGACACATCCACATGCACATGAAATTCCTTCTTCCAATCCGAGAATACTAGGATTGGTGTCGTAACAATCTTTTCCTTCAGAGTATCCAAGCTCTTCTGATAGTCATCATCCCAACAAAACATAGCATCTTTCTTCAACAACTTCTCCATGGGCATAGTGATTTGTGCATAAGCCTTAATAAACTTCATATAGTACCCAGTATGACCCAATGTCGTGCATAGCTACTTTACATTCCTAGGGGGCTTGAAATTGATAATTATGAAAATCTTAGCAAGGTCTACCATCAATCCCTGCTTACAGACAACGTGGCCTAAAAATATTCCATAAGGCACACAAAAAATGCATTTATTCAAGTTCAGGAAGATCTGATACTCTCTACATGTATCCAACATCAGGTGCAGACTAGAGACATGTTTCTTGACTAGCCCAAACACTATCCAATCATTGAATTAGACTTCCAAAATTTTATGAAGGAATTCTTTGAATGTTGTGACTACCACCCTTGAAAAGATCACAAGAGAATTTTGTAGTGTGAAAGGCATGACTGTATATTTGAAAGATCCCCATTATGTAGTGAATGTAGCCTTTCTTCTATCATTAGATGCAATATTAATTTTTTGATATCCCGAAAATCCATCTGTAAATGAATAAGCTTCCTGTCCACCAAAATTTTCGAGAACTTCATATATAAACAGTGTAGGGAATAGATCATGTACACATGCATTGTTTAAATTCTGTAGATCCATTCGTTTTCTTCTCCTAGACCACCATAGGACTGACCCATTCGAATTCTTCTACAGGCTCAATTATTCTTGCCGCTAGCATCTTATCGAGTTTCTCTCTTACCTTTTCCTTGTATTTGGGATTCAACCGAAATGGGCGTTGCTTGACCGTCTTCACATATGGTTTTAGATTGATCTTCAGCATACCCAAATCTCCTACTATACTCTTCAAGTCATAGAAATTAGTTGGAAATAAGTCCTAGTATTCATGTAATAATTCAGTGGCATTATCAATGGCGTCTTCATCCCAATAGTCTCCAATGTTCACGAATTTTAGTTCTGCTTCTGAGCCAATATTTTCCTTTTTTGTGTGCACTAGTTGCAAGATATCAAGGATCTTCACATTAGGTCCACCAACTTCACTTTGTCCCTCTGGCTCAGGGATATTAATATTACGTGGATCCTCATCACCTTCCTCCATAGTCACATTGTAACATTCTAAAGCATGATGTAGCTACGTACTCCAGTCAAGTTGTATCCACGTAATAGTCTCTATGGGTGTTCAGAAGATTACTACTTTAATCTCTTGAAGTGATTCATCAATGCATTCAAACTCATCTTCAAAATTGAATGTTAGCAAGAAACTATCCGTCATCTCATCCCAATCAGAAGTCCCATGTCACAACTCCATCTCTAAATACCAGTTCTTTGGGATAACATCCAAGGTGTGAATGAAGATGTGCACCCACTCTGATTGAGGGACCTCACCCCACACCTTAGTCCATCAAGCCAGATGTTTGCACGGATCATCCTTTCCTATGTACTTTTCAGTGAGTCGGGTGTTCACGAAGATAAATCTTAATCACATCATTCTATGATATTCCTTCTAGACAACAAAATTATCCTTGTGCCTACCCCACCGTCTTGCATTTGTAGTTCTCAATGCTAGATCTAAGGCTTGGAACCAATTTTCCTCTAGTATGTCCTTTTCAAAATGGTCAAGAAACATATTGACATCATCCAAGTCATCATAATAGGGTAACTTACATACCTTAGTATATATATAGTGTAGTGACTTTGTAAGATCGTAGAGACCTCATGCAACCAATTCTACCAGTTTCCTAACTCTTCATCGAAATCTGATTAGTAGGAATTGTCCTTCTCCCAGTTGATCCTTCCATCCACAGTTCAATTGATCCAATATTTATTTCACGCAGTTAACTTATATATGTTCTCAATTCATTCATCTTCATAGTAATCATGGTTTGGTTCTGCGTATCGCGCACCTTCAGCTCGATCCAATGGAACAATCACTCAAATCTCGTTCTTTTCAAATACCATGCTCCGCTTCTTTAAATCAATGATTGTGTTCATGTCAAAGGCCCAATCAATCTCGACCAATGTTGGGTATGTATTACTATCATTGACTACCTCAATAACTTCGAAATGTGCCACTTCTCTTGTGCCTTCAATATCTACAGTTACTCCATGCAAGCAGCCAATTGGAATTATCTTTTGTTGATTTGCCATGCGCAACTGAATTGGCGACCACTGTAACTTAGGCTTTCCCATATGTTCCCAAGTTTGTTTTGGCAATATGTTAGCATCAAAGCCCAAGTCTATGATTACCTAGTCCATTTCTAAATCACCAATCTGTGCAATCGATCGCATCTCCTTACCAGTTCTCTTCTTACTTTGGTTCACCTTATTGACTGTGCCCTATTCTGGTAATGACTTATCCTTTCTGGCACAGTTATCTATTAGTTTGTGTAGTCCCTCAATGACCTTTTGATCCTGTAATAACTTCATGCAAGTCTGCAGAAACAATTTTAACACTGTGGGATCTAAATCCTGCATCATAGTAGCTTCTTCAAGTTTCTCCTTTTGTGGAACATCTGGCAAATGATTCTTAGACATAGACCTGGATCCATAAAAAAAATTCTTACCTCCATGAACATCTCTTTTTCTCTATGTAGATCAAATCCAACATTCTTCTCACCGATTTTTTGAAACCATAGATCTGATTCTGGCTGTTTTCCTTCAACTTTGTCTTCACCAATGGCTACACCGCTTCACGTGACTATGTTGATACTGGGATCATCTTTGCGCGGCTCGGATCTTATCATATCAATGTTTTGTTTTGGCTGTTGGTTCTTCTTCTCTTGCATCTTCGCTATTAATATCGAGCCATCTTCTATAACATGATCAAATTGTTGAAAATATTGACAAGAAGGGTGAGTTGGATTCTAACAATGGCATGCAAATTGGCCTGGTTCCCCATAGTTTGTAACAAATAATCTGGACCCGACCTCTTTCATCTCCTCCTCCTCCTCCTCTTCCCCGTCATTGGAATCCTCTGCGAGATGTAGGTGAGCCTTGATTGTTCTGCACGTGGTTTTCAGCCTGCATTCTATACAACAGAGTCATGTCCATCATTAGTTCATAGCTTCAACAATTCCTCTCATCATGACCAACCGATTTACAAAAGTTACAAAAGATTTGCTTTGGAGACTGTATAAACTTTGTAATAGAGAGAAATTATTTGTCAAATTTTGTTTCTTATACTTGGCATATGCTACACCAGGCACTTGTGCTGGTGCTTAATCTAACATAATATTTTTTCTTCAATGGGTTAGGACCTCCCATAGCTATATAATCCCATAATATAGGGAACTTATCTTTACTATGACCTTCAACCTTGCACTTCGTACACAAAACTTCAGAATGTGTTTCTGACTTAACCTCCTTTCCCTTCTTCGGATCCTACAACACCATATGTAGGCTTGCTAACAGTGACTAGATCTGTTGAACTCCTATATTTGTGTCTTGGATTGGTGAAGCTTCTAGCTTCATAGCAATTTCCAACACTTCAGCCTGAGACCCAATCTTCTATTGAAATAACGAAAATCTTAAGTGAGGTAATAATGAAGCTATGTACCATTCCCTATGTTGTTCATCTGAAATATGAATATTATCCTGGCTCAGTAAGCACTTCAGTCACTGATCTATATCCCATGTGGACTCATTAACCTTCTACTTGATTTCCTTGATTTCAATCACACACTGAGCTTGCGACTTTGGCTTCCTCAACTCTGCATTTAGTGCATCCTTCGTGTTAGCTAATGAAGCAACGTTGTATCCAGTTGCACTTTCTTCATGTCATCATCGTTGATCTATTGTGCTTTCAACATAGCTTCTGCGAAGAACCAAAATTGATCAAGATCCTCTAATCCCTGAGCCCTGAATACAAGCATTTTCACTATATTCGTGATAATGAATAGCGGAGGTGGAGGTGGAGGTGGAGGTGGAGGTGTAGGTGTATGAGGTGGAGGTGAAGGTGGAGGTGGAGTGGATGGATGTGGAATTCTAGAAGTATCCTGATCTACTGACTGTGTCATACCTCTAAGCGTAGTAGGGCTACTTCTTTCTTCTTCACTTTCAGACTCTCCCAATAAAGGATTTTATTCACTTTCAAAGAATTTGTCTAGATCTACCCTAAATCGCTTTCCATTTCACATAGATCCAGTATGACCTCTCTTACACATTAAGGTAAAGGAATAATCCCTTTTTCGCACAATAACATTTTAATCTAGGTCTTTAGTGATTTCAGGTACTTACCTCTCGGGCCTTTGAAGAATTAGTGTTTAGCTTTTTATAAGACACAAATGCATTGATTGCAAATTCAGTGATGAAACAACCCAAGATACTATCAATATAGTAATCCACAACCCTTGCAACCTTATAATCAGATCCTTCAAGATGTTTGACTAACTCTGGAGTCCACACAATAGGATCGTCGTGTTTCCAAGTAGGTTCTCTATCTGCTAATTTGAACAACCACTCATGTAATTCACACGGGAATTTCGAAAAGAAGAATTCATGCACTTCTGTGTAGAGATACCTCTACAGCCACTTTTCTTTGTACAAGCACAGATTTTGATTCTCATGAGCTGCAAACTCATGCAACTTTGAATCTATCCACTTCTCGATTTATTTTTTAGGTGGTATCCACTTATGCCACATCACACATCCCTCAAATAGATCATGGTCCTGGAAACAAAACCATTTGTTGGCTTGAGGGGGCTTGGATCTAGGTTCATAATTAGCTGCACTAAGCAACAAAATCCTACATTACCAGCTTGTTCGGCAACAACCCAATTAGCACAGGCTACAGTCTCACCCGAGGCAGTATTGGGGGATGCTAGAACCAGGATTCTGCATCTTGAAGGCTATGTGATGAGGGGTTAAGGTGTTTCTCCAATTTCAGTCCTAATCTAAACTGTACATACCCTTATCCTTGAAATCCCCAAACTTAAAGTGATTTTCAGTTAAACAGAATTATAAACTTCGTGTAAGAATCAAATCATGCATAAAATAATGTATATCGATAGATCCAGATCTTCATAGAGAAATTAGGACAAAATCACAGATAAATACCACTCAGTTGCGCGTAAATACATAAAACACATAAGTCTATAATTTGTATACATAATTGCTTCAAATTTTCTTTATTACTTTAGATCTTCAATAAACAGACTTTCCAGATCCTACACACATAGCTGCAGGGGCCCTCACACTCAACTACGAACTTACCAAGGTCTCCGCACACTCAACTGTAGGAGCCTTCCCCTTCACCAAAAGTATAAAAAGATCGTACCTTTACAAACTCAAAACATATCAAATCCCATTCGACTGATTGATTGCCTTAGACTTGCTAAGACACCCTTTTATATACTTTTTCCCATTACAATACCATGGTCCACAAACCATGTGTGGAGCTCAAAACCATACAAAAACTAAGGGGATTTGACCTTCCTAAAGCCCCTTGACTCCTAGTGACCTGCGCTACTCTCGCTTCTCTCCTAAAAATGTGGAGACTTTACAATATCTTAGTCAAAATTGGACCCAAGGGACCCCATCCCAACATTCTTGCCTCCAAGCAGGTGTCCTCTTTATAATTCATATGCTAAGCATGAAAAATATTTATTGCATCACAAAATGCCTCCAATTTTGCTACAAAAATGAGCTCTTTGCTACTAGGAATGCCACCAAAATCATCCTTTTGGTTGCTACAAAACTAGGCTCCAAAACTGCATTATATACAAATTAAATGATTTAGGTGGATATTTATGGCCACCTACCTATTCCACTTGGACCCCCACCATTGTTTCTTTCATTTTTTCAGTGTCCTTATTTGTAGCATAATTTACTATTTTTGGCAGTTTTTCGGGTCCTGAACTTCTAGAGCCGTTTTGAGGCCCTAAACGATGTGGTTTTTGGGAAAATGGGACTCGACCACTTGAAAGTTGTAGTCCTTAAATAGATATTTCTAACGAGGTACTATGTGTCAAACAGAGATCGTATGCCAAAGTTATGACCCCGGGAAGTTGATGTACCAATTTACCCAAACAGGGCCCATAGTTTGGCGCTTCATCTCCTAGGGTTAGGGTTTTGGGTGTTTAGGGTTTTCCATTGTTTATCAACAATAAATAGGCCTTTGAGAGTCATTTTAACACATTTCAGAGGCATCTAGTTGCCACATCTCTTCTCAAAGGAAAGCTACCAATGCCCAAGCTAGTTTATTTCCATTCTGTATGTAACCATATTTCGGTTCTTTGATATTAATGAAATGAAGTATTATGTCTGAAGTGAAATATTTTAAGGTTCAAGTAGACTTTGACATTCCCATATTTGAGGGCCAAATAGATGCAGGCACCATAGATAAATGGTTAAATTTTCTAGAAGGATATTTTTTTGTTCATGATTTTTCCTGCCGGAAAAATATTACTTTTTCTCTTCTCAAAGTCACCTCCCATGTCAAGGACTAGTGCGAAACCTATTGTGAGCAGAAGGATGAAAGTATGCCTTCACTGTTTTTAGCTGCACCCACTTGGAATTTGTTCTAGGATTCCATCAAGGAGTAGTACTACCCTGTCGAGAGCTATGAGGATAAATACATAAATTGGACCACGTTGCGGAAGGGAAGGGACTAAGATGTGTCGAAGTTTACCAATGTTTTTCATACCCTTTGCACGAAGTTGGGTATTAAGGATTCTAAGAAACATTTGGTACTCAAGTACTATGTCTACCTACATAGGTACATCTAGGATGAGATGGAGTTCTTGGACATCTCCTCGCTTGACGTGGTGTATCGATACATTGTCAAGATGGAGTAGAATCTTAAACAAAAAAAGCGAGACTTTAGATCTGTGAATCTGAAGCAAGGGAAAGGTGCCCCCAAACTGCAAAACAAAGGACAAAGCCAAGGTTAGGCAGCCTAAGAAAACCCGCTAAAGCCACAAGTGAAGAACAACACCGTGAAGCCGAAGAAGGACACAGGAAAGTGGTGTGAGTTCCATAAGAGCTCCACTCACAACCAAAGTGAGTGTCAGATCAAGTAGTCACTGGTGACTGAGCTGAAGGCCGCTGAATCAGATGCATGTTCTAACTCTGAGTCAAAAGTTGACAAGGGGAACGACAAAGGTAAGTAGATTATCTATGCAAAGCCCAACACCACCATTGCCACCATGAAGATCTTGAAGGAGGAACCCGAAGATCCAGAGGAAGAGGACTGCCTCTTCCACTCCCAGATGTGGGTAAAGGGTTCCCTGCTACAATTCATTGTCAATAGCAGGAGTCAAAAGAGCCTAATTTTAGTAGAGGTCATGAAGCGGTTGGGCTTACCAACCACATCACACCCACAACCGTACACCATCAGGTGGCTTCACCAAGGATGGGATCTTCGTATCAGCTAGTAGTGTCGCCTTCCATACATCATCAAGCCCTTCACAGAAGAGGCATTATGTGATGTCGCTCCCCTTCATGTTTGCGATGTATTGTTAGGCCAACCATACTTGTGGAAGTGACATGTTTTATATGAGTCAAGGCATCATGTTGTTATTATTACCTTGGGAAATAAGTTGTACAGGATACCAGAGGTAGCATTGCCTACCACCATCTCTTTGGTTACTGCAAAACAATACAATAAGCCCATTTCCAAAACCGGGAAATTTGTTTTCTTGATGATACACCCTCAAGGAAAGAAGAATATGGTGGCCACGACTTCCAGACAGGGCCCCTCCACACA
The DNA here is from genome assembly GCA_000404065.3 of Pinus taeda. Lineage (NCBI taxonomy): Eukaryota > Viridiplantae > Streptophyta > Pinopsida > Pinales > Pinaceae > Pinus > Pinus taeda. Next base: position 41,005 of record APFE030136095.1, read on the forward strand.
ATAACAAAAAATGGACAAGGTCGTGGAGGAGTACAAGGACATCTTCACCTCCCCTGCAGGGGCACCTCTGCGTTGTTAGGTCAAACACTCCATCGATCTAACCCCAGGTGTGTCATTTCCCAATGGACCAATCTATCGACGCTCTATTATGGAGAATGACAAAATCAAGAGGCAGATTGAGGAGCTACTGTAGAAAGGTCACATCTGAATGAGTTCATCGCCCTGTGGGAGCTCAATCGTGTAGGTACAAAAGAAGGATGGGACTTGGAAACTCTGTATTGACTATCGGGTGCAGAACAAGATCACTGTCTGGAATAGGTACTCGGTCCCACGGATTGATGACCTTTTGGACCAACTCAAGGGGGGGAATATTTAAGCAAGATCAACTTGAAGTCTAGTTATCACCAGGTACCAATTGAACCCTCTGATGTGTGGAAGACTACCTTCAAAGCCAAGGAGGGCCTTTTTGAATGTCTGGTTATGCCTTTCGGATTGAAGAATGCTCCTACAACCTTCATGAGGCTGAAAAATGACATATTGTGGAAATTAACCAACTCATTTGTAGTGGTATACTTGGATGACATCCTGATCTTCAACCAAAGCTAGGAAGAACACCTCCACCACATCCGACATGTTCTCCAAACATTGCAATAACACAAGCTATGTGCCAATTTGGAGAAATGAACTTTTGGCATGACCCAGGTTTAGTATCTGGGATACATTATTGATGAACGTGGGGTGCATGTGGATCCAACCAAGATCCAAGTCATTCGGGATTGGCCAACCCCAACCACTCTCACAAAGCTCCGTAGCTTTCTAGGTCTTGCCAATTTCTACCACAGGTTCGTGTTGGGGTTCTATCATGTCACATGGCCCTTAAGTCAAGTCACCAAGGGAGGAGCGAAAGCAAAGTTCTTTTGGTCTAAATCTCAATAGAATGCATTCGTAGAGTTGAAGCATCACCTTTGCTCTGCACCAGTGCTCACATTACCAGACTTGCAACAACCATTTGAGATCGAGACATATGCCTCTAACTATGCTATTGGGGAAGTCCTTACTCAACAGGGGCATCTAGTGGCATATTACAGTGAGACACTCTCAAACATAGTCTGGAAGTATCCCACTTATGCCAAAGAGATGTATTCCATTGTGCGGGCCTGCCGACAATGGAAGCATTACATTTTGGGGAAGGAAACAATGATCCACACAGACCACCGACCCCTATAGTTCATATAAATGCAAGGGAATTTGCGGAATGATCGCCATCAAAAGTGGTCCACATACCTGCAATAGTTCCATTTGAATATCAAGTACAAGAAGGGTAGCACCAATAATGTTGCAAACTACCTCATCCAACCACCGATCATGGCGTTAACCACCGTGCTCAATGCTTGTGGGCATGAGACTTCTAATTAGCCGCTTCTCTACAAAAGTGACCCAGAATTTGGCCACACATACCAGACACTCTTGGAGGGTCAGCAAGTTCCAAATTTTCACCTCTAGGATGACTTGTTATACTACCTAGGACACCTTTATGTTCCTTCAAGCAAGCGTGCCAAGATGATTTTTGAAGCACACAATATTCAAGTCACTGGACATTTCAGGGTCGAAAAATAGTGGCAGTACTGCAGAAGTATTTCTATTGGTCAAATATTTGACATGATGCCGGGAAGTACATCAGATCCTGCATTACCTGTGCCATTGCCAAACCAACCATTAAGAAGAAAGGCCTCTATACTCCGTTGCCTACCCCTTGTCGACCTTGGGAATTCATCTCCATGGATTACATGTCGGGCCTTCCTTCTACTAATCATGGCAACAATTGTGCTTTTGTGGTCGTCGACATATTCTTGAAGATGGCCATTATGGCAGCCTGCAAGAAGAGTATCACAGTAGAAGCCACTATTAAACTCTTCTTTGAACAAGTGTGAGTACACTTTGGGATCCCAGCCACTATGTCCCATTGATGTGGCCATGCCATTTGCAGCTACTCAGGCAGATTTGGATCGTGTCTAGTCTAAAGCCGACAAGGCAAACAACTTCATTGAGCACATCCAACATATCATCCAGTAGGTCCACGACATTATGGAGAAATCAAATGGAAAGTACAAGCAGCAACATGATCAACATCAGGTGCCACACAAGTTTTTAGGTGGGAAACAAAGCTTGGTTGCATTTGCAGAAGGAATGCCTTACCAGAGCTTATCCAAAACTCAGACCACTTTGATATGGTCCTTACACCATTACCAAGGTTGTGGGAGACAATTCATTTGAGCTCAACATTCCCCCATTCCTTGGCATGCACCCAGTGTTCAATGTGGATCGCCTTCAACCATACTTCCCACCATTGTTGGACACATCAGACATTGCAAAACAACTCACACCTATAGAGTTAAATCCAGACTGCATGGAACAAGCCACAACTAATCATATCACGAACACGTAGATCAATAACACTCGACAACAAAGGATCCAACTATATTGAGTTGTCAAAGCAGGCCAACTCCTTCACCAGGGCAAGTGGCTCACCGGGGACCAAATTCAACAGAAGTTTCCTCATCTCATGGAGGAACTCAACGCAATGGGGACCATTGCTTCATAAGGAAGGAGGAATGATCTAGGTGGATATTGGTGGCCACACGCATATTCCACTTGGACCCCCACCATTATTTCTTTTAGTTTTTCAGTGTCCTTATTTGTAGCACAATTTATTATTTTTGGCAGTTTTTCGGGTCCTGAAATTCCGGAGCCGTTTTGCGGCCCTAAATAACATATTTTGGGAAAACGGGGGTTAGCCACTCGAAAGGTGTAGTCCTCAAATAGATATTTCTAACGAGGTATTGTGCATGTCAAATGAAGATTGTATGCCAAATTTACGACCCCGTGAAGTTGATATACCAATTTACCCAAACGGGGCCCATAGTTTGGCACTTCATCTCCTAGGGTTAGGTTTTTGGATGTTTATGGTTTTCCATTGTTTCTCAATAATAAATAGGCATTTGAGCCTCATTGTAACACAGTTCAAAGGCATGTAGCTGCCACATCTTTTCTCAAAGATAAGCTACCATCGCCCGAGCTAGTTTATTTCCATTCTGTATGTAAGTATATTTCAATTCTTTGATATTAATGAAATGAAGTATTATTTCTCTTGCATCTTTGTATTTATGGTTATATATGTAATTTGTTGCATTCTTGTTTAAATCCGAATCATTAAACATAAACATGTAATAAGAGGCTTCTACTCTACAACGTTTCACAACACAAAGCCTTATGGTGCATTGGCAATCCTTTCAGAATAAATAGTTTTGGGGGTCCACAACCCCATGATTGAGCTCGCAAAGGTTCCTCTTTCCTTTTCTTTCCATATTATTTTTTTCTCATGGAGTATTCGGCCTCTTTCCTTCAGGTTGAATGAACCTAAACCCTTGGAATATCTCTCTACATGTGCATAATTGTGTGTTTGAGACAAAAATTCTAGGGTTTCTATTTCTAATTTTCAATTCATAAATTGATATTTCAGTTATTACTTCCTTTCTGGGAAGTTATGAATTACATAATCATGTGCCTAAGTACATGTACATAAGGATACTTTCAACCCAAAATTATCTTAATTGAAATATATTGTGGTCTATTTCGACCCATACAACAAATAAAGCATATTTCTCCTTAATAAAATGTTTGTATTTATTTACCCCAACTATAAGGTTATTTTTATTCCTTTAGTATTTGAAATTTTATGTTTCCTATATAGTAGTTTTTAATTTCTCTTATTCTCTATTTGAAACTAAACTCTTTAGATATTCTTTTGGACCTATTAAACAATACATGCATTTTTACGTAGTGACTAGTTTTTTCTACTAACCATTACACAATGAATTTAACTAATTTCCTATACTTAGTACCACAATGTTATTTCTACTATTGTAACTATTTTTAAAGAATATATATATATATATATATATACATATATATTATATATTATATATATATAGAATATATATATATATATATAGAATAGATATAGATATAGAAGAAATATTATATATAACTCTAGATCTATTTATCATAAAATTAATTTTAACTTTTCAATATGTGATATATTAATTCTAATTTATGAATGCCTATGCACCTTATAAATTTTGTTACTTCCAACATATTAATATAAAGAAATCAATGGTAGTAACTGGACATTCCTATTTTCTTTGAAAATTGCATAGTAATATATATTTATAAATATCTTCTAATATAAAATTGGTTCATTGATTCTCTTTTTTTTTCATATTCTATCGCAAATTTATTAGTAGTCTAATTACATGAAATAATCTGAAATGCATAATTACATCATGTAAATTTTAATTCTTTGCTACTAAATTTAACATTTTGTTTTAAATCTTAACTTGCACACAAATTTAAATATATATATAACAGTTCTCTTTTTTCTAAAAATTCAAAGGGTTAAGGGCACAGACTTGAGATGATAAATCTGGAATTTGGGAATTACTACTAAAGCCAACCTTTGACCTTTTCTTCAATGAAGCGCCTCCTCCTCTTTTTTCTAAAAATTCAAAGGGTTAAGGGCACAGACTTGAGATGATAAATCTAGAATTTGGGAATTACTACTAAAGCCAACCTTTGACCTTTTCTTCAATGAAGCGCCTCCTCTCCCCGAAGTTTTTCTCTATGTCACACAATTTTTTGTTCTTACTTTCACAACACCATTTTTTTCACTTCATGACTCTCTTCCCAACAAGAAGACAAAAATATTATTCCATACCAATCATATGGTAGTTGGTAACTACATCCACCTCGTCCAACAAGTGGTAGGTAGTTACTAGCTCATTTATGAGCTCTACTTCCCACTCACAAAGCTAGCCTCTTGCCTTTTATGGAAGTTATGGATCAATCATCTCCATAATCATAAATACTTTAATCAATCAAATTAGATGCCTAGGGCTTAATGAATTTGGTAATCAATATCTAATATTAGCTTGTAGCCTTATCTCTTTCAGTTAGATGGAACTTCAACATTAATTTCTCAAACTTCATTTTATTTCATTAACATCATAATAATTACACATTCACATTTAATATTTATCGACCATACTAATAAATTAATTTAAAAAAAAAAAATCAAAATAAAGACAACATCCATACTCAACCATATATCAATTTGAGTATATATAAATTTACGTAATAAACTCCAAATCAGGAAATATCACAATATTAATATTATTATATTACTTATTACTTTAATTAATATTATATTATATATTAATACTAAGTAATTATACTTAAAAATTAATGACATTAGTACTATATATTTACGCTACGATATTCATCCTTAAATATTTGTAATAGTATGATAAATACATTATTTTTAAATTTATAGTATTTTAATATTAATAGATATTAATATATCATTAAGACTTTTAAAATTAATATATAACTTATTAATTTCTTGTTTTCCTTATTAAAATTAATTTTCTTTTTCTTTGGATTGTAAATTTAGTAACCTAAAAAAATATGGAAAAGTGTAACACCAAAGTTTTAGGAGAATAATATCATAATTATATAACTTTTAAATTACTTCAACAATAACACTTAAGTCTTCAAAATTATATAGTGATCTCTTCACAACTATCAAAAAAAAAATATTGAACTACTATTGTCTAAAGAAAATTATGAATACCTTAGTTTCCATGAGATTTAACTAGTGTTCAATATTATTTAAAGCTTAACGAGGCTTGTACTGAGCTTTTGGGAGTAAATATAGGTGTATAACATTAAAAAAGATTACTATTATTCCACAGGGAAAACAATAATGTATATGGTATGTTAAGGGAAATCCCAAAATATAAGTTTATAACGTAAAAAAAGATTACTATTATTCCACCCGGAAAACAATAATGTATAATGTTAAGGGAAGATTTTATAATGTTGGTGCTTATTAGGAATCAACATATTAAGAGGTAAAGTGTGTTTTCATTGCTATATAGTGAAAACAATCTACGTTGAATTGATATAATCCAGTACCAAGCATTTAAGAGGAATAGAATGTTGATTTAGGAAAAATGGTTTAAAAACAATCATATGAATAGTTGGGAAGAGGATTAAGATTGTGAGAATAATGGTAAAAAGGGGTTTTAAGACTATGGAAAGAGAGAAAATAGTTGGTAGAATATGGAAAGGGGTTTTAAGATAACAAAAACAAAGTGAGAAATTGAGTGAAAATTGAGAATATATAAAAATATATATATAATTTTTTTATTGATTTTTGATGGTTCAAATTTTGGTAATTCTTCAAATAAAATACATAATTTATAAAGAAAGTGCTTCCCTATTTTATTTTTAACATGTTAAGAAAAATGATTATATGTTAACCTATGCTAATCAATATTTGAGATTGTTTGTTGATTATTTTTATGGTTATTTCATTTTTTTTGCAAAATTAGAATGAAATCACACCTTTATGAGATCTCAAACCATAAAGTACTCAATTTAAATTAGTGCACTTTATTAAATAAGAATTATTTCTCATCCAAATCAAATTGATCTAGAACTTAATCCAATTCAATATATGACTCATCAAGATCAAAATTTGTACCCAACCTTTAAAAATATTTGAATTAATTTTCCATAACCACATTTAGGATGTTTAGCATTAATTCACCGTCAATATAATCATCATTGTCATGCATATGATGTGAACCAATGACTAGATGATCAAGTTATGGGCTTCTTGGTATATGCCTTCTTCTTTCTCTCATGCATCTTCTTCATTTTCTTTATGGACACCTTCTTCAGTTGTTAGAAATTGTAGCAAGAAAGGCTAAATTTGACTTGTGCCTTAGTCAAATTTAGTAATTTGGTTTTCCACATCAGCGGGATGACTTGGATTGTAGTTTACTTGTGTGACATGGCTTTGTCTACTAGTTTACTCAATAAATTTGAGTTATAGGATAGAAGTAGAGTTGTGCATGTAGTGATTGTTAAAATATAGCAATCTAGTTCAATTATTTTCATTTTGACTAAGTTAATTGAGCTCAAGTACCTAGTTGAGTCAATTGAGTAGTATAATTTTTGTTAACTCAGTGATCTCTCAGTTAAACTAGTCAATTAGCTAAAATTAGCCTAGACATGCATGGAATTTGAATTTCCTAGCTGGAGTGGAGGAATAGACACATTGTAATTATCAATTGTATACTAGTTGAGTGTACAGGCTTGGAAATTAAGCAAGTAAATCATTCCTTAGGAATAGCACAATCAAATAGGAGGAAATTCCTATCTTTTAGGAGCTAATTTCCTCAAGGACAGTGCAAGGAAATAGGAGAACGTTGGGGCCTTGAATTGGCTAAGTGTTGGCCATAGCAGGATAGTCTGCAAGAGAACGTGAGTTTATAGTACAAGGTGTGTTTCATATTCAAAGCAAGACATTGTAATAGTTTCTTATTCTCATCTGATTAATGAAAAGTTGCAGAGGGATTTTTCCCAATTGGGTTCCCCTATAAAATCATTATGTTCTTGTGGTTCTAATGGTGGAATGTCACTGTGTGTGTTTCTAAATTATGATTTTTATTCCGCAGAATAGTAGAGGAAATTTCTAATCTCTTGATTTTAGTTCGATTTCATCAGTAGTAGAAATTTTCTATTAATTTTTGCATTGTATCAGAGTGGAAATCACACTAGAAACTAGTCAATAGATATTCTCCTTCAGATATTTCAATTTGCAGATTCAGTGGAGCAATTTTCTTTCGTGCGGGAAAATGTCTTTCAATGGGTTGAGATTGGAGTATGCCCTGGAGGCAACCTTGAATTTCATAGCTTGGAAGGAAATGATGGAAGATGTTCTCAATGATAATGGAGTGCTAGAGTACACCAAAATTGACATTCCAAAACCAATAGTATCGGATGCACAACAGTTAGCCCAGTGGAAGATGGATACTGCAAAACTGAGGAGGATCATCCTGGAAGGTGTGAGAGACCACATAGTCTCGAACCTACATGGAAAAGAGACTCCATTTTCTATGTGGAATACCCCCACTGAACTATTTGAAAGTGGTATTGATGCCAGGAAATTGGCATTGAGGAACAAGCTCAAAAACATTTGCATGCAGAAAAATGAAACCACTCCACATTACCTCTCCAGATTATCTTAGTTTCGAGATGATCTTAGAGGAGTTGGATAAAATATACCATCTTTAGAACTAGTGAGCCTAGCTCTCATAGGGATTGCAAAATCCTGGCACAACTATCAGGACTCTATAAATGGAAGGGACAATTTTCCAAATTGTGAGAGACTTTGATATGATTTGGTGTAGGAAGAAATCTGGAGGAACGCTAGAGATGGAGTAACATCCAAATCTGAGGAGGAAGAGAAATTTTCCTTGGTTGAGAAGGGAAAGAATGCCCAAAACAAGCGAGAGTCCAGCTAGAACAATGGTAAGAATGAATATGGGAACTATGCAAAAAAGTGTTCGCAAAATAAGTCTAACAAGAAGTCTTCAGGAGGAGAAGGAGGTGAAGCACTTGCTTCATAATTCACATTAGACTTCACCCTGATTGCAAGCATGATGAGCACTGTAATGGCAAATGTGTGGTCTATAGATTTAGGTGCCTCATTCCATATGATAGGATGCAAAGAATTCTTCAGTAACCTAGAGTAGAAGGATCTCCATGTAAACATAGAACTTGGGGATGATGGGTGGTACAGTACCAAAGGAATTGGAATTGTAACCTTTAAGAGGGACTCAGGATCCCATCTTCATCTGAAAGATGTCATGTATGTGCTTGGTCTTAAGAACAAATTGATATTTGTAGTTGTATTGGAGGATAGACGTTATGATGTTATTGTCAGTAAGGGGAAATCCTTCCTGAGACATGTAGCTAACGAGCAAGTGAAACATATTGGATTTCGAGTGAAAAATCTCCACAAAATTAAGGTGGAAGCTTGCGCTACACTAAGTAGCAAGACAGAAACAATGCAGAGTCGAGATGTTGGAGAAATATAGCACATGCGCATGGGGTACTTACACCATTGGGCCTTAATGATGATGCAACAGATTACCACTGGTCTCTTAAAATGCACCCTTGACCAGCATGATGTCCGCAAGGGATGCACATTGCGGAAATATGTGAAATGGTCAAGGGTGCATTTTAGGATACTAGTGGTAATCTCACCCACTAAACTAGAATATTCTAGAGAGGGGAGGAAGAAGACCAGAGAAGCTGACATATTGGTACATGATGCACGAGAGCATGTGGGAGCTCCTACATCTCAGCATACGAAATGGACATCACTAGATAGGTACACATACACTAGATATATGGCTCTCATGATAGAACTCATTGATCCATAGCTTTCTTCATTTGAGGAAGCAATTTCTCAACTAGTGTGGGTTGATGCCATGGTGGTGGAGTATGACTCCATCATGAAGAAAAATGTTTGGGAGGTGGTGCCGATACCAGAGAACAATTCAGTTGTTGGTTCCATATGGATCTACAAAGTGAAGCATGTTGTTGATTGGAGCATCGATAAGTACAATGCCATATTTATGGTCAAAGGCTTCTCTCAGGTAGAGGGAGTAAACTATGAGGAAACATTTGCACCAGTGGCAAGATATTCCTCATTTAGAACCATTGTAGCAATGGGTGCATAGACGAGGTTGAAGATACATCATATGGATGTGAAAATCACCTTCCTCAATGGAGTTGTTGAGGAAAAAATTTTCATAGAGCAACCTGAGGGATTTGAGACATATGATAGGGAGACACATGTATGTAGACTTAGGGAGCCCTGTATGGTATCAAGCAGGCCCCCCGAGCATGGTACACTCGGATAAACACATATATCAGTGGATTGGTCTTCACCAAATGTGAAGCATATTCCAATCTCTATCACATTGTGGTAGATTCCAAGTTGCTTATCTTGGTTTTGTATGTTGATGACTTGATACTTACAAGGGATGAGTAGTTGATTTGCTCATGCAAGGAGGACCTTGCAAGAGAATTTGAGATGAAATACATGGGATTGATGCATTACTTCCTTGGGTTGGAAGTATGGTAGGGTGATGGTGAGATGTTTGTGAGTCAAGGGAAGTATTCCTATGAAATACTTCAGATATTTCACATGGAGAACTACAAGCCTATGGACACACCTCTAGCTAAAAGCTAGAGGAAGGAGAGTGTTTATTTAGGAGAGGAAATAGATGCCAACATATACATATAGTTTGTGGGATCCTTGATGTATTTGGTGAACATAAGGCCTGACGTATGCTATGTAGTTAATTAGTTGAGTCAAGCGATGGTAAAGCCCACCAAAGTATATTGGAAGGAAGCAAAGCATGTATTGAGGTGCCTTAGAGGCACAACTAAGTATGGTTTATGGTATAAGAGGGAAAAAGGAGTGAAGCTCCAAGGCTTCATTGATGTAGATTGGGAAGGGAGTCCATCAGATAGGAAAAGTACTTCAAGTGCTATCTTCAGTGTTGGATCTGCAGTTATTTCCTGGTATAGCAGGAAATAGAGGTTTGTGGCACTCATCTCACCAACTAAGTGTGGTTTATGGTATAAGAGGACAAAGGGAGTGAAGCTCCAAGGCTTCATTGATGTAGATTGGGCAAGGAGTCCATCAAATAAGGAAAGTGCTTCAAGTGCTATCTTCAATGTTGGGTCTACAGTTATTTCCAGGTATAGTAGGAAATAGAGGTTTGTGGCACTCAGCTCACCAGAGGTTGAATACATGGTTGCAAGTCAAGCAACATGTGAGGCCATATGGATGAGGAAAATACGTGTGGGTATTTTCAGTCAGGAGATAGATTTGATAGTGATTTATTATGATAATTAGAGTTGTATCAATCTCTATGAGAATCCAATATTTCATGATAGGTCCAAACACATTGATATCAAGTACCATCACTTACGAGATTGTGTGCAAAGGAGAATTATGATGCTATAGTACATTCTAACTGAGGAGCATGATGTAACTATATTGAAAAAGGCATTTTCAAAAGGAAAATTCAAATTCCACAGGTGCAGGATAGGGGTGGTGCAAAATCCATTTCTTGCTAAGAGGGTGTTTTATAAATTGTAGCAAGAAAGGCTAAAAATGACTTATGCCTTAGTCAAATTTATTAATTCGATTTTCCACATGAGAAAAATGACTTGGATTGCAGTTAACTTGTGTGACATGGATTTACCTACTAGTTTACTCAATAAATTCGAGTTATAGGCTAGAAGTAGAGTCATGCATGTAGTGATTGCTAAAATTTAGCAATCTAGTTTAGTTATTTTCAGTTTGACTCAAATAACTAAGCTCAAGTACCTAGTTGAGTTAGTTGAAGGTCATTTGAGTAGTAGAATTGTTGTTAACTCAATGATCTCTCGATTAAACTAGTTAACCAGCTAAAAATAACCCAAACATGCATAGAATTCAAATTTCCTAGCTGGAGTGGAGGAAAAGGAACATTGTAATTATCAATTATATACTAGTTAAGTGTACAGGTTTCGCAGTTAAGCAAGTGAATCATTCCTTGGGAATTGTGCAAGCAAATAGGAGGAAATTATTATCTTTTAGGAGATAATTTCCTCGAGGATTGTGCAAGGAAATAGGAGAAAGTTGGGGCCTTGAATTGGCTAAGTGTTGGCCAGAGTAGTAGAGACAACAAGAGAACAGGTTTAGAGTTTAGGGTGTGCTTCAGATACGAATCAAGACATTGTAATAGTTCATTCTCATCTAACTAATGAAAAACAACAGAGGAGTTTTTCCTAGTTGGATTCCCCTATAAAATCATTGTGTTCTTATGGTTTTAATGGTTGCATGTCATGTGTTTCTAAATTATGATTTCTATTTCGTAAAATAGTAGTGGAAATTTGTAATCTCTTGATTTCAATTCGATTTCATCAGTAATGACAATTTTTTGTTAATTTCTACATCTTGCACATATTTTATAGACCTTCCTCTTGGGTAAAATTAAACAACAAATGTCCAACCAAATCTACCTAGCACCTATGAATAAGATAAATACTCACATTGACTTGGACATATGGATATGTAGTCAACTCATGCCTAGTAATATTAATCATGTTAATTCCATTAATAGGATCAATAATATTCCCTTCATCACCTTGAAGCAATAGTCTACACCACATAACTATAGAAGCATCTAATTTGAAGGATTTTAGGTCTATATTGAATGTATAGTCCAAAAGGTCATAATATCTCAAATCATGTGTGATAGGATGTTTTTCTCCTTTGAGGGGAATATTAATAATTTGGAATGTTGTAGTTACCCCACTATCATGGATTTTCTACTTATCATCCAATTGTTTGGTGTGATTATTTCTAGCATTACACCACACAACTCTGTGATATTTCACCTCTATGCTCAATATGTTATAAATTCATTTTCATGAATTTATAAATATATATACAAGATAATTTGAGCAGAGTATCCACCTAAAACATTGGACACATTAAAAATCATTTACACAGTTTCTTCTGAAAATTCTCTACAACACAAAAATTATTAAAAACTAAAAATTTATAGGAAATGCTTTTCTTTCTATTTATTGCACCAAATGCTATATCAATGTCCTTTGTCTCATAGTCATACCATTATTCACATAATCTCTTGTAATCAAATTTGTCACCCTACTCCATGATAAATTATGGTAAACTTGTGTGCATCATGATACCCATACCTTCATCCAATCAAGGTTATATCAAAAGATGATAAATATTAGAAAACTATTGAAATTAATAAAGGTATGTCAATCATCAATTCTTGATCTACCAAAATCACCTTTATCCATTAATTTATTGATTACATTTGAAAGAAAAACCAATGGGAAATTTAGACTTTCGTATAACCTATTTTATAACACACTTCTCCTACTCTCATAATAACCATGGAAAATTGGTTAGTTGTCCACCACTATATGGATGAGTGAAATGTTGCATTAACTTAGCTTCCTCCATGTCACTAATATTTTTAGCAATTTTGCCTTTATTGTTCCTCTCATTTAAAATTCTATGTAAGCATTTCATGACATTATTTTTAATTTGCATTCTATCAAACAAATGATAGTTGTAGGTGCTCATGGTAGAGAAACCAAATAAATTGGATGGAATATTATTTCATTCCTTATAGTAGCCCATCATAATGACCTATAAGAAATTTAAATGGAAATAAAATTTTCTAGTACTCCAAATAGAAGAAAACTATAAAAACTAAGTAATAAATGTCGATAAAATGTAAACCATTTGCTTACCATGATATTCTCAAATGCATATTTCAATAGTTGATTTGTCATTCTTTGTGGTTTCTTCCTATTTTACTCTTTTGCATTTAAATTTTTTTCCCATAGTTAAGATGTACCTATAGTTTCTAAGTAGGAAATGCTTGTAATAGTGACACACCTCCTTTCCTAAACTTCTTGAATATATTGTTGGGTGTGTATTATATTTCCATGACTAGATTCAGGCATTGTATGTTGCATCGGGCCCAACGGGGGGTCACTACCGTCTCCCCTATCGAGGGGTTTGAAGGGGGGTAGTAGCCCCCCTGTTAGGGGGTTTGCAAGAGCACAGTAGCCCCCCTGCACGGGGTCCGAGGCAAGCCCTGGAAAAAAATTTTGTGTACCCAATAATAGTTGTACAATCCCAAGGATGGGATGGTAGGCCCACAGATGGTGGGTAGACCTACCCATGGTTTTGTGCATGGGTTTTGCACATAGTTTTGGGCATGATGGTTTTCTTCCCATGGTATTTTGTAGATCCGGTCAAGGGAACTATGGTTATGTTCTAATCCAGGGTTATGTATTGGGGTCTATGAATGCTTCAACATGTATCTATATGTATTGTAACGTTGAAAGGAATATAATGAAAAATCAATCTGGTAGTCACTGTTTTGGGATCCACGGGAAAATCTTTGTGTATATTTGTTTTATGTTCTTGCAATTGTTTATTTTTTTGTTTTTAAAAATTTGTTTATAGGTAATTTATGTACAGGGTTAAGACCTACATTTGGTATCAAAGTTGTTTCAGCTTCAAGGGGATGCCTTTGTTGCTAATGGGTTTTTCTCAGGCCTATGGTAGTCCCTGTTACAGTGGAAGATCTGTGAGATCGATTCTTGTGGTGAAAGAAAATGGCAAATAATGGAAAGATAAAGATCGTGAAATTCAATGGACAAAGTTTTGAGTTGTGGAAGATCAAGATAGAGGATTTGTTGGTAGATAAAGATCAATGGATCATGGTAGATCCAGGTGCTAAACCAACAACAATGTCAACAGAAGAATGGGCGAAGTTGTATCGGAAGGCAAAGAGCACAATACGATTGTGTATCTAGGATTCGATATTTTTAAATGTATCAGGGGAAGCTATGATGAAGGCTTTGTGGGAAAAGTTAGGGACTTTGTACCAATCTAAGTCTCTAGTGAACAAATTGTTCCTGCAGAAAAAGTTGTATAACCTGAGTATGAAGGATGGAGACTCTATAACAGAGCATCTGAATGCCTTTAATATTGTGGTAAGTCAATTGTTATTTGTTGATATAAAAATTTCAGATGAAGATAAGTGCATTAGTTTGTTGTGTTCTCTACCAGATTCCTGGGATAATCTGGTTGTTACTATAGGTAGCAATACAACTACCTTGAAGTTTGATGAAATAGTCTAATCCTTGTTGACATAGGAGATGAGATGGAAAAATATGGAGATCCAAAATGGAGATGCCTTATCTGTGAGAGGACAGTATCAAAATAGAAACATAAATAAGTCCTTGAGTGGGATATCTAAATCTACAGGGAGATCCAAATATCTAGGAAATCCTGTAAAGGTATGCTGGAAATGTGGAAAGTAAGGGCACTACACAAATGATTGTAAATGAAAAACTCATGAGAAAGGAAAGGGATCTGATGATGCTCCTTCTACAGAGGTGAAAACTACCTCAGATGAAGGTTGGATGTGTACTTGGATTCTTCTTCTAGTACACATGTAGATCATGAGGCATGGTTGATTGACTCAGGTGCATCCTTTCACTTCACTCCCCATAGGGAGTGGTTCTACGAGTACGAGAAATATGATGGTGGTGATGTTTTCTTAGGGGATGACAGGAAGGTTAGAATAATAAAACATGGAAAAGTCAAGCTGAAGTTGCAAGGTGGATGGATTAGAACACTTCTCAGTGTTTGAGATATTCCTACATTAGCCAGAAATCTAATTTATGTAAGCAAGATGGATGATGCATGTGTAAAAACAATGTTCGAGAAAGATACCTGCAGGATGGTCCAAGGAGCACTCGTATTGATGCAGGGAGTTCGGATTAGAACTCTGTATAAGCTTATGGGAAGCATTGTTATTGATGAGTGCAATAGTTTTATGGTTCCTTAAAGTGGAGCAGAAAATATAGTTGTCTCTGGAGAAAAGACAATGTTATGGCATCAAAGGCTTGGACATATTGGAGAGAAGGGATTTCGAATACTACATGGTAATGGTATGGTAGAAGGTATGTCTAATTTCTCTCTGGATTTTTATTTCTATGAACATTGTGTATATGGGAAGCAAAATCAGGTGAGTTTCGCCTCGGGTACCAAGAGGGCGAAAGGGATATTAGAGCTTGTGCACAATGATGTGTTTGAACCTATGTTGGTTCCCTCACTAGGTAAGTTTGTGTACTACGTCTCATTTATAGATGACTTCTCAAGGAATACATGGATATATTTCCTTAGGAAGAAATCTAAAGTCTTTGACAGGTTTAAAGAATTAAAGGCTCTAGTGGAAAATCAAACAGAGAAGAAGAATAAGGTGTTGAGGATATATAATGGTGGAGAGTTTTGAAAGAAGGAACTTTAATATTTTTGTAAGAAATCTGGTATAGCACAAAAAAATATTTCTCCATATACACCTCAAAAAATGGAGTTGCAGAAAGAATGAACATGATATTGATGGAAAAGGCAAGAAGCATGCTCAATGGCGCTAGATTAAGGAAAGAATTCTAGGCAGAGGAAATGGATACTGCATGTTACTTGGTTAACATATCACCTTCATCAGCGTTGGAGGATAATACTCCACATGAGGTATGGACTGGTAAGAAACCCTCTTTTTCACATCTGAGGGTATTTGGTTGTGGTGCATATGTACACGTTCCAAAGGAGAAAAGAACCAAGTTGGATAGTAAATATGAAAGGTGCATTTTTATTGGATATAAGGATGGTTTAAAAGGTTATAATATTTGGAATCTAGAAACAAGGAAGGTTGTGTACAACCGAAATGTGGTGTTTAGAGAGGTGAAGGATATTATTAAACAAGAAGTCCTGCCAAATGAAGCTGAAAAGATAGAGTTTGAAATGAAGGAGGAAGAATCAGACTCTACAAGAGAACATGAATCAAAAGAGGAATAGCCAGAGACTCCAGTTTTTAGAAGATGAGTTCGAGAGAGAATGCAACCAAATAGGTATAGTCCATCTGCTTTATATTCAATTTTTTCTTTATCTATTAGTGATGATGATCCCAGAAATGTTAGGGAGGTAGTGGATTTAAAGGATGGCAAACTCTAAAAAGAGGCCATGGTTGATAAAATGGCATCCTTGGACAAAATTGAGGCTTGAGATCTGGTGGATTTGTCGGATGGGAGGAGACCCATTGGCAAGAAATGGGTGTTTAAGAAGAAGATGAATGCAGAAGGAAAGGTGGAGAAATGCAAAGCTCGGTTGGTAACAAAAGGTTATTCCCAGGTGCCGAGAATTGATTTCGGTGATATTTTTTCTCCTGTTGCCAAGTTAGCATCTATTAGATTACTTTTATCTGTTGTTGCTACTTTTGATTTTGAGGTAGAACATATAGATGTGAAGACAACATTTCTTCACGGAGATCTGGAAGAAGAGATTTACATGAAACAACCATAAGGCTTTGCATTGAAGGGTAAGAAAGAACTGGTATGCAGGTAAAAAAGGTCTTTGTATGGGTTAAAACAGTCACCAAGGATGTGGTATCAAAAATTTGATACATATATGCGGGGACTTGGCTTCACAAGAAGCAAAGCGAATCATTGTGTGTATTTTGAATTAACTGGTGACCGTGTTATTTATTTGGTCTTGTATGTGGATGATATGTTGTTGATTAAATGAGAAAGAAATTATCCAGGATTTGAAAACCTAATTATCCTCCAAATTCGACATGAAGGATCTTGGTGCTGCAAACTATATTTTGGGCATGGAAATTAAATGCGGTCAGGAAAAGAGGAAGCTCTAGTTAAACCAGAGGAAGTATGTCGAGACAATATTACAGAGGTTTAATATGCAGGATAGTAAACCGACTAAGGTTCCCATTCTTGTAGGTGTAAAGTTATTTGTTGAACAGTGTCCCAAGACAAATTTAGAAGAGGAAATGTCTTGTGTTCCATATGCGAGTGTAGTTGGTAGCCTGATGTATGCAATGGTTTGTACTAGACCAAAAATTGCACATGCAGTGGGAGTATCAAGCAATTTTATGTCAAAACTAGGGAAGGAGCATTGGACACCAATGAAGCAGGTTTTCAGGTATTTGTGTGGCACTAGTGATTATGGTTTGTGCTACCAAGGAAGACCAAGATTGGACAGAGTTTTTGACATCCATGGCTTTGTTGATGCAGACTGGGTTGGAGATCTAGATTGGAGAATATATACAAGTGGGTATGTGTTTAACCTATTTGGAGGAGCAGTCAGTTCGATGAGCGAGAGACAGTTTGTAGTGGCCTTTTCAACTAAAAAGGTTGAATATATCATGACAACCACTCATGCAAGTAAGGAAACAATTTGGTTGCAGAGATTGTTTTTAATTATAGGGTTGGTACAACGAGCTATAAGGATAGATTATGCCAGCCAAAGTGAAATTTTATTGGCAAAGAACCATGCTTATCATTCAAAGACAAAGCACATTGTTGTTCAGTATCACTTTGTGATGGATATGGTTGAGGAAAAAAAAGGTGTTGCTGGTAAAAGTGGACACTTTGAATAATGTTGCAGATGCATTGACGAATTCTATGAGAACTGAGAAGTTTTCTTGGTGTAGAGAAACAATGGATGTTGCAGGGCTATACCAACAAGTAATCTCTCCTATGACCCCCTGTGTGGAAAAAAACAACAAGTGGGAGAATATTGGGTGTGTGTTATATTCTTTCCACAACTAGATTCAAGCATTGTGCATTGCACCGAGCGCAGCAGGGGGGTCACAAGGGGGGAGGAAGCTCCCCTGTCAGGGGATTTGCAATGGGGTGGTAGCCCCCCTATTGGGGGGTTTACAAGGGGCAATAACCCCCTTGTACAGGGTCTAGGGCAGTGCCCCAAGAAAAAAAAATGCAGACCCAAGGATGGGGAGCAGAACCACAGATGGTAGGCATACCTACCCAAGGTTTTGTGCATGAGTTTTGCACATGGTTTTTGGCGAGATGGTTTTCTTCCCATGGTATTTTGTAGATCCGGTAAAGGGAACTATGATTATATTCTAATCCAAGGTTATGAATTTAGGTATATGAATGCTTTGACATGTATATATATGTATTGTAAAATTGAAAAGAATATAATGAAAAATCAATCTGGTAGTCCTCGTTTTGTGATTTAGGGAAAATATCTGTGTATATTTGTTTTATGTTCTCAACATTGTTTATTTTTCTGTTTTTAAGAATTCATTTGCAGGTAATTTTTGTACAGGGTTAAAACCTACATATATAAATAATGTTATGGGACTACAAGCTAGGAATGTGTATTTTCCCTTTGTTTCAAGACTTGCAAGATATAGAATAATGTCAATAGAATACCAAATTATTCAAAAAATATGTGAAGAAATGTGTGTGTATGTGTGTGTGTGCGAAATTAGTGATATGGGTGTGTTACTTGCACCTCTTATTGATGACCTTTTAAAGTCAAAGGTTAGCATCACTTTGTACAATCTTCAAACCAATGAGCCAAAAAGAAATTCCAATTCATGGAATCTTTACATGGACAATTCGTGTTGCAACAATGCTATGGAATATCTATATGGAGAAATTCATGATGTGACGACGCTAACACATTCTTTTTGTTATTTAAATTTCAATTTATTATAATAGTCTCCTATTATCATTGAATACTTTAGCTAGCACATCTTGCAATTTATTGTAAATTATATTGAAATTGATATACCACAAAAATATGTTAACATTGTAACATCATGAATTTGTCCATGCAAATATTCCATAGCATCATTGTATCATGAATTGTCTATGTAAATATTCCATAACATCATTGCATCATGAATTGCCCATGCAAAGATTCCATGGAATTGAAATTTCCTTTTGGCATATTGGTTTGGAGATGTCATACAAAATAACGCTAGCCCTTGACCTTAAAAGTTCATCAATAAGATGCTCAAGTTATATATATAACTTGAGCCTCTTATTGATGAACTAAAAACGTGTTTGCATTGTGACATCATTAATATGTTCATGTAAATATTCTATAATATCGTTGCATCATGAATTGTCCATATAAAGATCCCAAGGAATTGAAATTTCTTTTTGGCTTAATGGTTTGGATGTGTCACACAAAATGATGCTAACCATTAGAGAAATTTTGAGGTCTAAAATGGGCCTCCTAAGGAATATTATAAAATGATAGTGGAAATGATAAAATAAGATTAGATTATATCATAAAACTTTAAAGGTAAAAAAAAAAAAAATAATAATAAATAAATAAATAAACAAACAAACAAACAAACAAACAAACAAAAACAAACAAACAAAACAAAAAAACTAAAAAAAACTAAACTATTTTTTCAACTTATCTCCTTAAATTTTTACTCAAAATTTCGAGTGGGAGTACTCGTTGGACGTAGAATTTAATTCCTCATCCAAGAAGTACCCATGTTGCATATTTTCAATGGACCCTACTAGACGAAAAATGAGAAATACATGAAAAAACGTTATTGAAATCACATTTTTCATGTATTTCTCTTTTTTTTGTAGTAGGGTGCATCTAAAGTATGCAACATCAATACTCCTTAGATGAGGAATTAAATTTTGCATCCAACAAGTGCTCTCGCTCGAATTTTGAGTAAAATTGTAGGGAGATAAGTTGAAACTATGAGTTGAAAAAGTAGTTTTTTAATCTTTTTACTTTTAACTCCAAAAATGGTGAATCATCCCCCATGCTTGACATCATCATATTGAATCCTATTGCTTCTTATAAACTTGATTCGGTTGTACATTTTTGTTTTTGTTTTGAGACTCATTTTTTACCTCAAAATTTCTCTAATACCTTGACCTTAAGGGTTCATTAATAAGAGACTCGGTAATACATCCATATCATTAATTTAGTGTTTACTTAGTCATTTGAAAATACAAAGAATTAATTTCTTGTACATACAAGATATGTAACAAAAATGAAAATAAAAACAAAAATTACATGTTGTGAACATTCCTAATGCTAAATGTCTGAAAATTAATTCCAACATTATGCACTCCTTATTTGTTGACATCCAAAATGGAAGGTTATTATTTATATAAAAAAATTGAGCAAACTGAGTAAATGAATTTGATCTTTGCAAATAGATTAACACTATCAACTACCATTAAAAATCTAAAATTACAATGTTCTTCTTTAAAATATGTCCCTAAATGTAAAATTATTTCCGGGCTTTCACACATAACCATCTCCACTTCTTTTTTGTGCATGATAATCCATAAACTATACCATGTTTTGGTACATGAACAATCATTCAAAATGTTGAATTATAAGATATAAAGAAGAGCATATGGAGGAGCACCATATTGGTTACATGATTAAGCCAATATTTATTAATTCCACATTCTAGGTTTTCAAACTTTCTTGCGGGTTGTCCATAATATATAATAGAATTATTAGGACATGCATAAATGGTATGATACGG
Organism: Pinus taeda; assembly: GCA_000404065.3. Taxonomy (NCBI): domain Eukaryota; kingdom Viridiplantae; phylum Streptophyta; class Pinopsida; order Pinales; family Pinaceae; genus Pinus; species Pinus taeda. The sequence continues at coordinate 61,902 of APFE030136095.1, forward strand.
TATTCTTATATCTTTCATGATGACACACAATTCTCAATATGTGTGAGCTAAAGTATTCAATGATGTAGTAGAATATCACTTAATAATCCACAATGAAAATAGAAAATAAACTAATATAATGAATAATGAATTTAAATCTTTATATATTACAATCTCAAAAAATAGACAAAAACTTATACTTGTCTAAAAAATTATCTTACATACCTTAGAATTTGTCATACATTTGTTTGAAATTTCATTTAGTACTTTCAAGTTGACCAACAACAATAACATAGAGAAGATTTGTCATTTTTGTAGAGGAGTTTTTGTTTGTTATAAGAGGAGTTATGTCATAATTATCTTCATAGATCTCATCCATGGGTGTGTAGTGTGTGTTCATCCATAATAACAAAGGTGTCATGGATCAACATATTTATCTGTGCATTCAATTATAGTGTCAATTTCTTCCATAGGATAAATGCCAATTATATTACCTTCACTATCTCTAGTACAAATTGTATCATCACAAATTCCAAAACTATGGGATATTTTTTCTTTATACTTACAAATAATTGATTTGGATTTATTAAGGAATGAAATAAAATACATATTTAAACCAAAAATACAAAGATACAACGAAACTGAACTTCAATTAATAAATAGCAAATAATGAAAATTGTTTACATGCATAATGAAAGCAAATTAGTTTGAACAGTAGTAGTTTATCTCTCTAAGAAGAGATGTGACAATTACATGTTGTCTTAACTATGTTAAAATGAGGCTTTGAGGCCTTTTTATCATCAAGAAATAATGAAAAACCCCAAACATCCAAAAACCTAACCCTAGGAGATGAAGTGCCAAAAACTTATGGGCCTCTTGAGTTAATTGGAATGTCAACTTCCCGGGGTGGTAACTTTGGCATACGATCTTTGTTTGATGTGCATGATAGCTTGTTAGAAAGATCCATGTGAAGACAACAACTTTCTCATATGTCCCATTTCCCCAGCATACGATCTTTGTTTGATGTGCATGATAGTTTGTTAGAAAGGTCCATGTGAAGACAACAACTTTCTCATATGTTACCATTTCCCCAAAAAAATGCTGCTTAAGGCCTCAAAATGGCACTGAAAGTTCAAGACCCTGAAATTTTTCAAAAATAGAAAATTGTCAAAATACAAAACTGCACTAAAAATAAAAAACCAATAAAAACAATATTAGGGTCCAAGTAACCAATATCTACCTAGATCATTAATTCATAAATAAATATAATTAATAGTTTTAAATTATTAAAAAATATAAAACTTTTAAAAACTATGTATAAGGAAAATATGTTTTCACCATTTTAACAAGCTTGAAGATATTTAATTTTAAAATTATTATATTTTAAACAGGCTGGTTAATTCTTTTTCTCTGTATTCTTTTACATTTAATACAAAGAAAATAACATTTTCTATCACCAATATCAAAAAACTTGCAATGATTTTTTCATAAATTTTGTGGTGAAAAACAACCACAATCATCCCATCAACATCCCAATGTGCATATTGCAATCATTCAACATTGTTTTCTATTTCAATAAAATGTTAAACAATTAATAAATATACATTTAAAAAAAAATCATAAATACAAAATTCAAATGCCATTTACCAATTTTAACCCAATGAAATTTGAACTTGAATTATGAATAACAAAATTTACCTCCTCCTCTTCTGCTGCTACATGCATCTCTTTTCTGAGTCAAGTCTCACCTGTTTCTTCTCTCTTCTCTTTTAGTGGTCCTTTTTCACGTGCTCTTCATAATGAATCTGCAACAACTAACATCCTACTCATAAAGGGCATTGTCTCAGAGCATTTATCCATCACATGGAGTAGCTTCCAAGAAACGTGGCCCCCTCTCATATCCCGCTGACATCTTCCTGCCATGTTCCCCTAGGTGTGTCATACAGCCATAGCTGTCAACTTGTCAAGTGGAGAACCGATCGGCCATGGCTACTGAGGCTCTCTCTCCAAGTGGCAAACTTTGGAAAACATCCCAAGACCCTGTTCATCGGAGGCAATAATGGAGCACTTGACATGGTAGCATCCTTTCAACTTACAGAATTATTTTGTAAATTTGTTGTAATAAAGACTCTACCATATGAGTGAAGTACAATCACATATTAAGCCATATTCTAAGGAAGCACCATTTTTTTTTGGAAAACTAATAGAAATTTTTGCAGGATTTAAAAAATAATAATAAACATTTTTGGAAATCAAGATTAAAGCTATTAAGATTTAAATAACAGAGAGATTTTTTATAATATTAAATCTATTTATACTATTAAAAAAACCATTTCAAACACTTCCAAATTTAAATTTCTTGAAAATTTCTCCGATAAATTTTTGCCCATTGTAACTTTCTGTTAAACAATGCCACAGGTGAGGTCATTCTTCTGACAAATTTCTTGATAAACCTAAGCTACACATAATGAGCTTCCATGCAGATTTTCATTGGTTGATGTAACTGTAACTGTAAGAAGGAAATAAAAAGCTTACAGAAAAAGGAATTTTTTATTTCACGATTTGTGATACAATCTATAGAACAAGCATGAGCGTCTAACCATGTCCTCCAACTAAAACATCAATATTCCGAGAGATAGATAATTAAAAAAATAAAATCAGATATTTCAAGTACAGCGAAACAGAAAGTTACAAATAGACTTCATAGGTCAGCCAACTAAAACATCAATATTCTGAACAAAAATTACCACATTTTAATTAAAGCACAAACAGAAAGTTACAAATAGACTTCATATGTCTTTCAACTAAAACAAATGTCAGATATTTTAACTAAAGCACAAACAGGAAGTTACAAATAAACTCCCTCTGTCCTCCTACTAAAACATCAATATTCTGAACAAAAATGTCAGATATTATTTTAACTAAAGCACAAACAGAAAGTTACAAATAGACTCCCTAGGTCCTCCAACTAAAACATCAATATTCTGAACAAAAATATAAGCTATTTTAACTAAAGCACAAACAGAAAGTTACAAATAGGGTTCATATTATTTCACACTGCTGATTCGTAAATCAGCAAGTGAATTTTTTCAACTTTTATTTGATGAAATCAGATTTCATTGTGTGGTTTTAAATTATTAGGTGTATGGGGAGAAGCGAAGAGTATGTTCATTATAGTAAATATAAGTTTGAGTTAATTTTAAATTTTAAATAATAATATTAATAATTTAATTTTAAAGTCAAGTTAAGTTAGATATCAATTAAATTAGGTATAGAACATTTTTTAAAGTTTTTGTTTAGTCATAAGTTATTGGTATATCTAGTTTACCCATAGTTGAATACACTCTTGGTGTTTTAGTGGCAGCAGGAAGCTTTGATCTTGGGCCTTGTCCAAATTACTCCAATTAGTTACCAATTCATCATGATTTAAAGAAAAAAAGGAGAAAGTCTACATAGTTTCATCATGATTTAAAGAAAAAAAGGAGAAAGTCTACATAGTTGTACATAATCTACCACCCTCTAAAGGAGAAAGTCTACATAGTTGTACATAATCTACCACCCTCTAGATTTGAGCCTATAACATAGTAGGAGGAAACAGATGCTCTTAAACATTTTTTTATGGTGGTTGACAGACAATCTAGGTAAATCAAAGGGTAAATCAAAGGGATCTACCCACCCGGCAAACTAACAAGGTCTAACCCCAAGGGTGTCGAGGAGATTTGACCCCATGACCTCCCAATAAGGGAGGTACTTAGCAACAAAAACTCCACCAACTGAATTATTACTCACCCAGTTATTCGTTAGTGCAAAATACTCTTAAACATTAAAAATGGCATCCCTTAAATATATAAATAAAATATACTGAATATTTTAACCATCTAAACATTCCTATCTTATTTTTTTTAATTCAGCAAGATATGTAATAAATCAGGGATTCAATTAAATCTATACTAATTCATAAATCACCAAGTTAATCTTTCCGATTCTTATTGCTAACCTTGGACATGTAAACTGAATATTGAGCTGTATTTTCACCAGAAATTTCAAAGTAAAATTATAGATTGACATTTCAGAAAATGATAAACTGTCGCTCATTGTAAGCTTCCCCAAAACATGTATAAGATAACTATATATAGAAAGAAATACTCAAGTGCTGTGTTACAGTCTGAATAAGCCATATATATGATCGAAGCAAAGACATAGCCTCTCAATTGGGACTTGTTCCTAGCATACTTTGGGACACCCAACAACAACATTTATCTATAATTTGTTAAACTAGTATAAACATTTATCTAATTCAAAAAGCACTTGAATTTGAGATCTCAAAATATCTCGCTTCCTAACTTTTCAATTCACAAACTGTGGATCAATGAAGTAAAAACTTCCAATCAATTCTGTTTTAGCCTGATAGGCGTGAATAAAAACATATAGATTAGTTGGCTGCTAATCATATTTGAGCTTCAAAGATTTCAACATTCTCCATGTCATCGCCGAAACTGCTATGTGCAATCAAGAAAGCAAGAAAATCGAACACACCCTAATAAATTGAAACATGTCTTTTTCTAGAAGTAAACTACTGGTACTTTTATGGTGCTACTATGAAATATTCTACATGCCTACTGAAGCGTCATACATATATACATGTGAACTTTTCCCGAACAGCAAGAGTAAAACGTGAGAAGATGAAGCAGACAATGGACCCTATACTTAGTTTGGATGATCAAAAGATCTGATTTGGTTTCAGTCAGGTAGGAACGCTGCAAAGCTGGCAAAATTATCTTCCAGTAATTGAAGTTGGAATGTCAAATTTTTCCTCGGGATTGCTCGTGCAGGCCTCGAATAGATTTGAAAGCTTGTAAACTATTTCTGGCAGGGTGGGCCGTGCTTCTGGATCTTCTTCTACACATGCTTTAGCTATGGTTGCAACGCCAAGAATACTGTCCATGGTATACGCATTCTGCAGATTTCGATCAACCCATTTTCTGAGCTTCGCTTCTACATCTTCCCCTTCTAAAAGGGGTTTTATCTGGGTCCAAAGTAGGCCCGCCTTTCCAGCTAATGGCACTCCCTTTTCTCGAACTATGGCTTCCTTGTTAGAAATCATCTCTAGAAGCACAACTCCAAATGCAAACACATCCAGCTTTGGGGACACAAATCCATCGGCCAGGTACTCCGGAGCCATGTATCCTTGTGTGCCCATGATGTGCTTTGTGAGAGCATTAATACCAGATTTAGCCATGCCAAAATTTGCAATTTTACCCCTGAAGTTGCCATCCAGAAGAATATTGCTACTCTTGATATCCTTGTGCACAACACTAGGGGTTGTGTGCTCATGAATATATTGAAGCCCATTAGCAACATCCAGAGCAATTTGCAATCTAGTTTTCCACGGAAGGGAGGGAGAGCTCCAACCAATGGGACTCATGTTCTCAACAGATTCTGGATCATGAAGCCAGGTATTCAAAGAACTATTTTCTACATACTCATAAACCAAGTAAGACTGGCCCTCTGAACTGATACAGACTCCCTCTAGCTTAACCAAATTAGTATGGTTGACCTTTTGCAATATCTTCAACTCTTGGGATATATCTCCTTTCATGAGCTTTATAGCATAATCCCTACCATCTAGAGTACCTTTGTAAAGAGAGCCCTCTATATTACACAAAGGGCTGAAATTCTGAGTGGCTACCTGGAGATCTTCAATAGAATACATGAATGGGTTCTCAATGCAGTCTGAAATGCCAGTCATAAGCTTACTCTTCGTATTTACTACTCTTCCATTAAAGGGCGGTCTCGGATCTTCAGAGATGCTAGTTTGTTTATACGACCGTGCCTTCCTAATAAGCATATAAAAGACAAACAGAGCAATACAAAGAACAGCAGCAGTCCCACCCACTGAAGCCCCTATAATAACACCCCCATTCGATCCACCTCCTGAAGAAGTAGTATTATTTACTACAGTAGGGGGGGGTGGAGGAGGAGATGGGGCTGACGGAGGAGGTTGAGTAAGCACAGGCTTCTTAGAAACAGGAACCAAAAGTGTGCTATAAGGAATTAGGGTTGAATTTATACCATTCAAAGATATCAAATTCTGCAAATCTGCGCCAAATTTCTGGCTGATATTTGACGGAGTATCTTTCGGATGCACAACGTATGTTATGAGCATCTTGATCCCATTGTTCAGTTGGGCTTGGGATGGACATTTGCATCTGATTGGGATGGTAGCCAAGCTCCCAATTTGAAGGTCTGTCACTACCAGGGTAGGATTTGTAACCTCTACGGCCGGGTATGTCGTCAAATTCTCAAACTTCCGAGTTGAAACCAAATAAAATGTATCGCCACCAAAGATTGTATAGGTCATATTTGCCTGCGAGTAATTCCCCATGCATCCGCACTTTATAGGCACTAGCAAAGACTGCCCATCGGCTACAGAGTCAGTAGTAAGAGACAGGTTACTGGCTTCTGCGACTTGGTACCTTTGCACGCCAAATAAATCACTGATATTTAGGAGATTAAGGAAATCGGGAGCTTGGGCTCTGTAAAAAACATATGTGTCGCACAGCGATGAGCTATTGGAGCATCTGTAGCCTGTGACATCGGCTTGTGGAACCGTTGGTTGGGTTCTAACAGCAACAACAAGAAGAAAAAAACAGAGAAATAACACCATCTGATGTCTGCTACCCATGTTGGAAGAGCACTGCCACATGTGCAAAACTATGAAATTTGATGCACTGGGCACAGAGGATTATGCCTTACCAGTTCTTGGAGTGGGTGTTTCTGTATAAATGGGAGCCTGGAGGTTGCAGCATTATGTAAAGACGCCCGCTGAATAGGTCAAAGTCAGATGGTGGGTGCATTAATTTGGGTTTATCTTTATGATGTGAAAACACAGGATAGAAAAATCAAAGAAAAGGATTTGTAGACAGACATGGCCCGCACATCACTGAAATCGTTGAATTCGACATGAAAACTGTGAATATTGAGAGTTTGGTATTTAATCACCTGAAACATTAGTCATCCGGTCATCCGGCGTGCAGAACTTTCTGCGCCCCTAGATTCGTGAAATCGTAAGTGGGGTAACAGGGTAGGGGAACTCTGAAATAGGGCAGGTGGGAATCTTGACATTTTACATTTGCAATTTGCAATTTCTAAGATTTCGGGTAGAAGGCGGGTCCGGTAACATGATGTTTTGGGATACGAACATTTAAATTGTTTTTAAAACGTTTTTTCAACACCGAGAACTGTAATTTTAACCAATTTTTGTCGTCGGGTCATTAAAAAATTTGCTAGCGATTCGAATTATTCATCCATGAAATTTGTCAATCTTTTTTCACAATTTTTCCGGATGTATTTTGTTTTGAATTCCACAATTGCAATGCAGATTCCACAATCTCATTTTCCAATTGTGATCGAAAGAGTTTGTGAGAAATTTGTAATTTTCTCGGCTTTAAATTGCCCTTTGAATCCAGAATGGTAGGAAAATTTCGAATTGAATATGATAATATCTATGTATTTGATTATTGAGAAGAATTTCGTCATTTTCCAATTGTGATCGAAAAAGTTGTGAGAAATTTGTAATCTTTTCAGTTTCAAATTGCCGTGTAAATATAGGATGGTACTTGAATATTGAGGAGAATTTCTCATTTTCAAATCGAGACTGAAAGAGTTGGCGAGAAATTTGTAATATTATCAGTTTCAAACACATATAAGACGGTATGAAAATTTTGAATTTAATATTGACTTTTTTTTAAATGTAATTATGAATTTTAGTAATTTTCAAATAATTATAAAATTTTATTTCTAATTATTATATTTGAAACACAGCTTAATATTGATTTATTTAGAAAATTAGAGGAATTAAATTAAAATTTGGTTTGTTTTAGTATAAATTTGTAAAATGCTTCTAGATAATTAGATTTATTAAAGTTTAAAACAGGATGATTGATAGTTATTCAAGAGTATAAAATTTGACTAAATATTTCAAGGATTCCAATCAATTTTTAACGATTGCTAACTAGTTTCAAATAAATATTGATTAATTTTATAGAATTCTGATATTTTTTTAGACTATTCCTTACAAGTTTCTCTCAATAAAATAAGAATTATTATGCAATTTTTTTTATACTTCAAAAAAAATTGTCAAAATTGTTAAAATTCATTTCTAAAATATCTGCTACACTATCAATCTTGACTTGACTTGTTCAGTCATGAAAACTATAGTGATCTGAGAACACTTCTTTCCCTTCTATTTGATCATAGAAATAAAATATTAAAAAATCCCAATTAATCTTTTTTCCTTAATTATAATAAACCTCATTAACCTCAATAAACATTATCATCATCATCATCATCAAAATAAAAACAAAAATTTAAAGAAATTATATCACATTAAAATATATTTTTTAAATTAACAAATTATTTTATAGTTTTTTCTTATCATTCTTATTAATATACAAATATAATTCTTATATTAAATTATAATTATATTTTTATTTTATTTTATTTTAAATAATTTTCAAAACTTTATTTTATTTTAATTTTAATTTCTCTTTTAGGGTAAATTCTAAAACAAAACATCTTTTAAAATATCAAACATAATCTTATTTATAACATTTTTCTAATTTTATAATTCAATATATCTTTAATTAAATTATATTTTTATATAATAATAATAATTATAATCATGAAAAATGATTTTAATCTAATTCATTTAAAACATTGATTAACATTCTAAATTCATTCAAAAAATTAATATATTTATTAATAATTAATGTTATGTTTACTAAATTTTTGATAAATAATAATTGAGTGTTTTGTTAAGACACTCTTTATATAAAATTATCAAAATAATATAGTTAACACTGTAATAATGATGTAATCCCATCTAAAACAAAATTAATATTATAATTTTTTTTAAATGTCATTTATTATATAATGAATGTAATCTGAAAACCCAACTTGCTACGTTTTATATATTTGGATCAAAATATCTTTTTATATAATATAAAGATGAGTTATAATTAATAAAATTGTATAATATATTATTAATTAATTTTTTATTTTTATTTTTTAAATATAAAATATAAATTTCTCGGAATATAAATCAACCCATCAATATTAATAATATGTTATTTAAATACAATATTATAAATAATATATGTCTGTACTCCAATTTCATTCATTCACCGAAACAACTATGAAAAAGGACGAGTGTTTATAAAATATATAACTAGCAATTGTCCCAAAAGGTACAAAGAGAGGCCAATAGGATTATTAAATTAGAATTGTTGAATTTAAACCCAATACTACCAGTGTTTTAGGTGGGTCGAGCCAAGGTCCACAAGTAAGCTTCATTATCAGTAACAATTGTGTAGGAGCCATGCAGGCCATTGCAGCGAGGAGCTTCATTGTATTATTTCGTATTGGGCAGACATGGTTTGGAAATAATTATTAAATGTCCAGTAAAATCCCCATTCAGAATCGATGCTATGTTTTGAATGATTTATTGTATCTGTAATATTTTTATTTGGTATCTAGGGTTTATGGTAGTAAATTATTTTCAGTGAATGGTATTATGGAATATTGGACATAATCTTTTTATGAAATTTCTGAAATAACTTCGTTTATGACAAAGTTTTACTGCTTAAATTATTTCTTGCAAGTTTCAAGTTTTAATTCCAGATTATTTGACAACGACACTACATAAATTATGGAAATTTTCCTATTGAGATATATACCGTAGAAGATTTAAATTCTAAATTGTCTTAGTAAGAGTAAAATGTCCCGCCAGAATACTGCATCAAGATTTGAGATTGAAAACTAAAGGGTGAAGTTTGCAGGTGGGGAAAATAACTATAACTACAGTTGGAGATTGAAGATTTCAGTATGTGGGAAACTAAATGAAGTGTATTTGGTGGGTTGTAGATCTGTTTAATATTGGAAATAGAAGACAACCAGAATAATGATTTTTCTTCTTCGAGCAACAAAGGATTGAGTTTCCATCCAGATAAAACAAAAAAATGTGAAAAGGGAGTTCACGACGTTGTTGTAAGGGACTCGAGATCCTCCATATGCAATCAGTGTAGCCTACTACACCATTAATATGAAACAGAGCACCCTATCATACTTATTTTCATATGGTAAAACAGAGTATCATGTATGGTGGAGTTTTTATACCACTAGAAAATTTTCTTGACAAAAGGCCATGTGTTATTGTGTGCATTCCTTTTTATTTGTTCATTTTCAGATCATTTATATTTAGACCTTGAATGTAAGCATTATTGTTAGTTGTAACTTATGATTTTAGTTGTTATCGAAACTTTTGATTTTAGGTGTCATTGAATTGTTATTAGAATTATTTATTAACAGTAACAAAGAAGTATATTCTAAGAACAATAAAATACAAATAGAGTTTACAAATAGAGAATGAATACCACACTATTAGAAATGCAACTATCTCCATCCATGCTGAGGAAGCCATCACTCCGTTTGAATAACTTCATAGAATGAGTGGCTATAAGCCTATAACGTTTTCCTTAACGTCCAATTTAGGTTCAAATTACTAATCAAATGTTGTCAACAGGATTTCCAGTCCATTCCACATTATATGATCTGTTTGTAGATGTAAAACTATGTTCATTGCAAGATAATTGTTAATCAACTAAGAACCACTTTGTAGGAGCTGTATTCGTTTAGGAATACAACAATTATTATTACCATACACCCTATTGCATATTTACAAATGTGTTCCTTCAGGAACATCAACATGAAACATACAACTCCATTCTTATAAATGTGTTCCTTCAAGAACATCAACATGAAAACATACAACTCCATTCTGTCTAAGCCTTGGAAAAGTACATCACTAACTTTAATATATTCTAATCTGTTCTTGAAGCCCAGTCTAGAATTTCCTACAAAGTAACTATATTCTCTCACAAGTATCTTAAGGGTCAAATATGCTGAAGGCGAGAATGCAAAAGATTTGTTGCTGCCTCAACAATGATCCCTTCACATCTACAAAGAAAATCTACAACATAAAATAATTATATCACCAAAATAGCCCACAAAATGTTAAGATGTGTCAAGGAATCTATCTGTGTCTGCTTCTAATCTTAGCGTGTATGCAGAAGTACCATTAACTCTGGTAAATCTCTCTCCTTTTGTAACAAGGCTCTACAATGCAATATGAAATATTGTTACATTTAGATGTCATTTCATCATTGTAAAACGTCAGCGATAAAATGAAATTAGATGTCATTTCATCATTGTAAAACCTCATTAACAAAATAAAATAGAAATCACCTTTGTGTATCATTTAGCAACAAACAAAGAACTTCAGTGGAAGCCTAGATTTCACATATGATATATAGCTAGATTATTTGAAAAACGGCGTTAGAAATGAATTATAGGGTATGGTGACTTTGGGTCAACTTCTATATTCAGAGGCAAGAGAGTGAACACAGATTTTCAAAAAAATAAAGATGATTTTTCACAAATTCAGAATTTGCTAGAGAAGGGCCAATAATGCAACTAATTTTATGTAAAAAATGATGGCTTAACCATGGTCTACCAGCAAAATACGTATGTTTACCATTACAGGGAATCCATCTCGATATATTGTTCATAATAAAAATTTATTATGTAAATTTTCCATGTATATATATATATATATGGGGAAATAATCTTGAATACACAACCAGTAAATTTCTTTCCTCTTTTTCTGTATAATTTATAGAGTCATAATGTCCAACCCAAACTATTTTATAATTATACTTTCCATTCAAAACTTACAACATAAACTTACAGCATAGTATAGACATCTTATGCTCATATTATGGAAATTCAATTGAAGGATTAGACATTGCGTTTCTAGGACCAGGGGCACTAAACCCTGACCACACAGTTGAAGTAGACATTGCGTTTCCAAGAATTTTGTCAGGTTCCAAGACAATCTTCTCCATTTGATTCAGCTGCCCTATGGATGTTGGAATCTTTAACACACTATCAGTAGCGATATGCAACTCCCTCAAATGCAGAGGTACCTACAGTTCTTCCTTGGTGTCAAAAGTTTTGTGCATTGTGGGATTCGAAGACGGAATATTGAAAACCAAAGCAACATTTGCAATAAATTAAGGAAAATAAATACAACCTTATGTCAATAAATGGCCTGACTAATTACCTGAGATTGATGTTGCCATAGTGTTTTGAACTTGCTTCCCTTTATGAATAAAACTCTTAATTCCTTCATTGGAATGCTCAAAGGTATAGAGTAGTGCAGACAGTTAGACCAGCACAACCATATTGGTTCTAGTGATCTGAGTTTATGGAATTCTGGGTTGGCTCACATCAATGGTATCAGAACCCCATTTGATAGCAGAATCATATCAGGATTTTAGTTACAGTTCAAACTTCATATTATTTACTTATATTCACCAATCTGCTTATCTTTTGAGGAATCCTTGTGCTGAAATCCCTATTATTTAGTTGTGATTTTGAGTGTTGTGCCCACTACAAATCAAAATTTCACAATCTGCTTTCCTTGATTTGCCAGTATTATCAATGAAGTTATCTTTGCTATTGATGAATTACCACTGTTATTGCATAACTTTGTTGTTTCTGTTGTTGTTGTTATGTTCAACCTGCTAGTAGTCCAGTGTTAGTGCAGTACTTGGGTCAACCTGCTATTATTACAGTGTTAGTACAGTATTTGGGTCTAGATCAGTATTGGGCACATAATAATTAGGTTCCTAAAAAACTAGATTTATAACATCAAAACTGTGGTAGTTTAAGATTGTCTGCTGCATCAAGTTTTGAGGATTTGCTTAGTGCCCACACAACAGACATGAAATTTTATACCTATAGTCTGCACTGTGTAGAGAACATAGAAATAATAAAGCATATAATAATGGATTGCATTGAGACTACACCATGCAGAAGACTGATACAAAATACAAGAGATAGGAAAACAATAGACTTACATGTTCATTGAGACCTTGAAATTCCAATGATAGCTAGAGCAGGAGCCAGGTAAACGAAGGACCCCTGTGGACTAATGGTAACCTTGAACCAAAATATGAATGCAACAATGTTGTTACTCTGGATACCATAAGCACAGTAGATATCACCCTTGAAGTGTCATCCTGTTATAATGGTAACTGTCATTGGAATCTTGTTATTGCAAATAGCCTGCTAGCTATTTAGAGTATGAAGGAAAAATAAAGTGCAGGAAGTAAAAGAATAATATAAGCTACTTACATCACTCCCACCCATTGCTGGTAGGATAACTAACGGTATAAGAACAAGTGAACCAGCTATTGACAAGTAATGTTGAATCCCATATAGTATCCATCAATATCATAAGAAGCACAAAGGCAACAAATAACCTATTTTCTGTAGAAAGTGAATTTTGTATCACATTTTAGAACATTTTTTCTGTTTTGTTCAAGGACATTGAAGCTCACCCATGGTAACAAGTAATGTTAAATAAACATGTAAATGGAATCCAAAATATGACATCAAGATTCAAAAGAGATAAAAGTATGAAGACAAGCAACATATATAAGAAAATAATGCAAAAACTGAGTCATCTTGTCAAAAACATCAAGGTGGTGACGAAAAACTTGTAAAAAACTCAAAAACCTTGAGAAAACTTTCCTTTTCTTACTTTGAAAAACCCAATACTTATATTGCTGCAAGGGGTGCAATTATCATACCTTCAAAGAATACATGCTAATAAATCATTACATCCAAATAGCCTTGTACCACCTACCAATGCTAGGGCAACTGAAACTCTTTTTCAAGAGTAAAATATAAGCTTTACTCCTTATGGTCAATGCATTATTTGACTTAAAGAACTAGTATGTTATTTTAATATGCGACCAACAATTACTTTTTAATCAATATTTTGTGAATTTGACAACCAATTTCAAATAGGCATAAGCATTATCAAATTGCATATCAAAACAGCAGAAACAGAAAAAATTAGCATCCAAGAATGTACGATTGTCTATGTAACAATCCCATGCATCCTCTCATAATATTATCTGGAATGTGGTATTCAATATAGTTGAAATATGCAACGGTGCAACCTGATGCATCCTCTCATAACATCATTTGGAATGTGGTAAACTGTATAGTTACAATCATTCTCCAGTGATGGCCTAGAATGCATAATCATCTATACAGCAATTCCATAGCAGTTAAATGCACTTTGTAGCATAGGTGTTCTTCTATATAGAAGGTCAAGGGAGTCTAAAGCAACACCTTGAAATGTATACACTAATTAGAATGCACAATGTATAATGGTAGTTCAATGCTATCATTTGTTAAAGTCTTGAACGAGTAAACATTGATCAACTGTTATGACCCTTTAACCAATGTAAAGGATCATTTGTGGAAGTAAATGGTACGTGGGTTGATTGTGAGATTAGTATATATAGGAGATACTCTCCTGTTTATTAGAATTTGCAGTGTGATGCATCGTCATTATTCTAGTTTCCTGTCAGCAGGTACCAAGTTCAAATCTCTGAGCTAGATGCACTAATCTACACCAACAAGTTTACTAGATATGCCATGCATCCCTTGGGTTACCTTACAGGTTTTTCCTTGGAAAAAAAAGCCCATTATCATCATTCTGCTTGGAATTCCTAATTCACATTTATTTTTAGCATATTCAGAATAAAATATGTTATTTTGGGCTTATAAAGCATTAAAAATGGTAGCAGAGAATTGGTGATTGATTACATCTACTTTGTAGCAGAGTTTCCACCAAAGTTCTTTGACATATGTTTTCTACTTGACCTTCAGGGTTTAATTGAGGTAAATCCAGAGAAATCTGACGGAAAAAAAAAAGGTTTAAATTGGTACAGTGGAGTCTGAGATTTATATGAGCAAGTGTTTAAACCTCCATACAACCGAAAATATACAACAGTAAACAGAGAGAGAACTACTTACCAAGTCCAGGGGTTTCCCTTAGCTAGTATTTCATATGTGACTGCCTGGCCAACATAGCATCATCAGCATCTTGCGACTACGACATGACATCAATCTCTGTTTCTCTCTGCACTTTAGGAACCTCATGTCGAGAGGTTGCCGTAGCCTTCACAGGATCCGAATCAGCTCCTTTCTTAACTCTGGGAACCGAAGCAGGGGGGAATGGAACAACTGGGCCAGCATTCGCAGCACTCCCATTCTCTGCCACTCTCGGTGCAACTCTCGCCTTCTCAATTTCCTTAATACCCCCATTAGCATTCACAGCTCCTGTTTCCAGATCCACCACTCGACGAGCCGGAGGCGCCGGAGGAGGAGGCGGTGGCTTGGGCACAACGTTGTTGGTCCCTTCATCCACATTACTTATCTCGAAATTGTCAGAGGTGCTAATAGTCTCGCCAGAGAGATTACTTCTAAATCCGGTCCTCTTAGCCCAAGTCTTCAACACTTTAGGGTTGTGATTTGTATCATGGGGTAAGGGTTCCATTCTCGGTGGCCATGGTCCAGGCCTGTTCTTGCCCTGTAAATTCTATGATCCATTCTCAGTTCCTCTAGTCTGCACTAACGACATTGCCCTCACTAAGCCAGAAACTCCAAATGCAGCTTCACTTCATTACATGAAAACGCTCAAATGTGTTTAATCACACCATTATCTGTTTTTCGCCAGATTTCTCATATCATTCCCCGTCCGTAACTATAAATGTGGTTCGACGTCACAATCTAGGGGATGTTTTACCAAAAATTTAGAACTAATGCCATGCATCTTTATACATTGTTTCCCGTCCACCTCGAAGACATGATTATAGGGCCCCGACGCGCACAGATGTCCTTGTGAGCATTTTGTTGTCCTCCATGTTCAGTGCCATAAACTCCATGAAAAATTCAAACGCATTCCAAACACATTTTCCTGAAATTCTGGCGTAAAAGACTCTGGCGCGCACATATGTCAGTGGAAAGCAGAAGGGTGACGCTTGTTCTCCGAAATTGCTGAGAATAAACAGAAATTGCACGACACATATGAACAATTTCCCGCTAAATACCCACTAAATGTGGACACTAGGTGTCAACATGAGAAACAAAAAGACAACAAAAGTCTCTTTTAAAAAAAAAACCTATCAGCCTAACTAATAATAAATATATTCTCAATTCATTATATTAGTTAATAAATATTAGGACAACAAAGTAAAAGCACCACTAGAAACAAATAAAATCCAATGGAGACATCCATCTATGAAGAATACAATATTTTTCTTTCGAATATTCGGGGATATTTTATACAATTTAGTGCTGCGTTTCAAATTGTTTTCGTGTCATTCTCCATCACGATTAATACCTTGGTAGGGCCAATGGATTATCTTTATGTAATGGAAAGATGGTAGTTTTATGTTATAATGTTACTCAAGTGTATAGTTAAAATGCATATGTTTATGCTATTTTTATATTCGTTGAAGATAATAATATATTTAGTTTGGATTTTTTTTAAGAAATTATTTTATCAAAATTAAAAAATGTTTTTTAAATTTGATTTTTTTAATGGGTGGATGATTAATTTTATATAATTTAAAATCAAATTTTCAGAATTAAAAATCTTTTAAAAAATAAAAATAAAAAACTTCTAATTGCCAAGTATTAGTATAAATTAATTATTGATTTTTTTTTCTCAAATTTATGTGATTTTCCATATTTTTTGAGTTTTTGCTAACCATGGAAAGCTGATTTTTCCCTTGTTTATTTTCTTCATATTTTTCCCTATTTTTATTATTGAATGAAATTGGTTGAATCATTTTCCTCAGTAAACCTTGCCTATATTATATATTCTCACACTTCAATTTTAAATCGTGATGCAATATAAATAAAATAAAATGTAAGTCAACACTACAATAAATGAGATTTGATGATAACATAAAAATATAAAATAAAATAAAATTACCAATCTTTTACACTCACACTTTGTGTAACTAAATTTTTATTTTAATATACTAGATATTGTAAATTTTTATATTATCATATTTTATTACATATGCATTCTTTAAGGCATGGGATACTTGATATTAATTTGATTTTTAGATATAGAAATTCTACTATAGATTATTTATTTGAAATAGTTTGTTACAATAATTAGCTTATTTAAATCTAATACTAAAGCATATTTTAATAAACTCTTAATTTTTATAATAAAAGATGATGTTGGAGCTAATGTTTAATCTAAAATTATGTATGTACCTATCTCTATTTTGTTCCAAGATTATCTAGTCCATTAATCACTTCAGTTACTTTCCTTAGTCATATTTAAATGTACTTTATTATTAGATTTATGAATTCATTCAACCATTCAATAATTGCTATCAATTACTTTTTGCATAAGAGTGAAGTACTAAGTGGCAAGGATGCATATTACAATTGTTAAAAATGGTATTTTTAATTACAAGTAATTAATTTAATTTATTTATTATATGGCAGTTAGTTTTTTTTTTCAAGGGTGATAAATATTAAGAGTTTAAAGGTTATTTATGTTTTGATGAAATAACAAATTTGTATAAAAATTTGTAATTAATTTATTATAGGGGAGTAATTTTTTTTATTTTTTTTCAAGGGTGATAAATATTAAAGGTTTAAAGCTTATTTAGGATTTTATGAAAGAATAAATTTGTATGAAACATTTGCCGAGGAAAATTTTATGTGGTTTATCTAGTTTTGAAATTCATAGTTAAGAGAGTTGGAAATGATATAAGAATGATGAACAATTTCTTTCTTATTTTTTTTTATAGTTTGCATTTTGAGAGGGGTGATGTTACTCTTTTTTTGGTAAGATTAATCTTAAGAATAAAAGCTTTAATTTAATACTTTACATAATTATGATGATGGTGGTGGTGATTAATGTCCACTGAGACCAAACTTTGGTCTATCGGACCTAAAGAAACAAATTATTTAGTTTGATTTAAGATTTTATTCCTATGCTCAAAAAGCTTGGAGAGAAGCCTCCCGACCTCACTGTAATTTTGACAACGTAAAAGGCTAGGAAGGTCGGTATTGTAACAAAGATTTTGAAACTGAGATCTAATATGGTTGTACACAGGGCAGTCTAAGAGGAAGTGATTTTCAACCTCGATGTGAGGAGTGATTTTCAACCTCGATGTTTGTATTCCCACAGAGATGGCAGAACCTTTACATCCATGGTGTTTTAGGAACTGCCAATGACCCGTTTCACTATAGAGCTCATGAGAGTTCGTTCTAATCTTGGCTATATTAATTTTCTTCTTTGAGCTAGTTAAAACAGAGAGAGATATTGTTTATCTTCTAGACTGGCGTTGATGACCTTCTTATAATATCTTAATTTTTTTTGAACTGCTAAATCTTTCTCACACCACATTTTTTCTTTGAACTTAAAATCAACAAGATTTTTAATGTTATTAATGTTTTGCAATGCAATATTCTCCTTGTATCTAATATATTATGATTTAAAAAATAAATAATATGATAAGCAAATTATTTAATTTATCTAATATATTGATAAAAAGAAATTATAACAGTATCATCACAAACTATATTTGTATGCCATAACATGGGTATTTGAAAAATTGTACACTCCCTCCTCCATTATCACCTATCTTGTAACATTAAGTGAGTTGGTTGGGTAGTTAAATCCCCTCTTCCTCCTTCACGAAAGTGGCTACAAGTGGCTTCAACTCCACTCTATCATCAATCTTTCGGTTAATTGATTTATCTTTTCCCCTCACTGTGTATTAGTATTACTAATTGCATAAATCCACTTCCCTTATACATCTCCACTATGGCAAACCAAGGGAAATGCCTCTCTTTTATGTTGTTATCATTTTTGCATGAACTGGTTCCTCATCCCCTTAGATTTCCCACCCTCCTTTATTTAACCTCAACCTCCTTATTTCTTGTCACCCTCCTTTATTTAACCTCAACCTCCTTATTTCTTGTCAACCTCCAGGTCATGTGAAATTTGCTTTCCTTCCTTCTTTTAGAAAAATGGACCCTCACAATTTCAAGTGAAAAACAATTAGAAGCACTTTGATCATTAGCTTGGAGTGAAAGTTATGTAGATACAACCTTTGGTAGTGAAAACAATTGGAAGCACTTTAATCATTAGCTTGGAGTGAAAGTTATGTAGATACAACCTTTGCCCTAGTAACAATCATGAAAATAGCATTGGAAGAAATTGCTTGACATCAATCATTAGAGTTTACTCAACAACAATTTTAGGGAGAAAAAGGTTCGGTTCTCCATGACAAAGCTCAAAACAAAAGATTAAAACTAGGATGCAGTATTAAATGTCTTTTAAGATTCGGTAATATGCCTTTCTATCTTTGTCGACTTTCCAAAAGAACCCTTAATTCCTCCATCAACCCAAATCTAACATGTATATTAAATGAAACAAGAAGAATTCTCCCATTCAAACAGAAGTTTCAAGTCTTAATTTTTCGATTTTGTAAATAGTTAAGTATATTTTACTCTTATATATTTTGTTTTAATAGTTTATTTGACATTTAATTTCTAATTGCAAAAGACATGGTTACATATCTTTTCTTATGACAATAACTCTAAAAATATTTCTCATATATTATCAATATAACACGTTTAATCGTCCTATTTTAATTCAGTATACACTTAGAATCAGATATTGAGTTCTATGAGTTGTTTGTTGTTTTTTTTTAATAGGGAAGGAATTAAGAAATCATCAATATCTTATAGGTAAATGAAAGAATATATATATATATATATTATAACACTTCTAGTATTAAAATAATAATTTTTTTTTTAATAAAATTAAAAAAAAAAATACTATTTTTATATTTTTCACATTTTAAATTTTTTAACTAGTATAATCACATTAAAAATATTAGTAGTTGATATAGTTGAAGCTTTAATAAATATACGAAAAAACACTATTACAATAGAAAGAATGTCTTACCAATGTACACATTTACACCATGTATAAAAAGGTTATGGATCAACTTTAACTTGAGAAAAAAAAAAAAGAATTACACATCTTATTATAAAATGGACCATTTTGCTAAATATATATTAATCTCCCCATCTAATTAGAATAGGAGTTGTCTTTAGTGCGACTTTTCCGACTTTCTGATGTCTGGTGGAAAAATTTGAGGTGAAACCTTGATTTGTGTTATTTAAACTAGTTTTTTTACTGTATATATGGATTCACACCCTGGAAAACCTTGGGGCACTTCAATTGCACAAGATTACCCATCAAGCTTATGATTTCAATAAATTCCCGTTGGAGTTTAGAGAAATTACACCGGTAAACCCACTAGTAAAAACTTTCAAAAAGCCGCACTAAAGACAACTTCATTAGAATATGAATACCCATCAAGCTTATGATTTCAATAAATTCCCACTGGAGTTTAGAGAAATTACACCGGTAAACCCACTAGTAAAAGCTTTCAAAAAGCTGCACTAAAGACAACTTCATTAGAATATGAACTTATTAGAACTGGAATATCTCAAATCCCTAGGAAATTGGTGGGCAGGGAGCCATGTGGCATGGATCTAATAAAATTCTAAAAAAAATAAATTACACATGTTATTGTAAAATGAACCATTTTCCTAAATAAAATTTGTTTATGTATTAATTCCCCCATCTAATTAGAATATGAACTTATTAGAATTGGAATAATCTCAAATCCCTAGGAAATTGGTGGGCATGAGCCACAATCTATTTTTTTTAATTTATTAAAAGTCAATGCAACCTAACAAACTCTATAACACACTAGATTCATTGATAAGTATTAAGGCTAAGCATATTCCCTTGAGAATCAATCTAGGCAGTCAATTAAAACAAAAGTCAACATATCTTTATCCACGTTAAGTTGAAATAAAGAAGCTTATAGCAAATATAAATGAAATTTAAAAGAATATATATATATATATATATATATATATATATATTATAATTATATATATATATATATATAATAATATAAAATAAAATTATGTTTTTCTTTTTTTAATAAAATTTTCATATATATATTCAAAGTTTTACGTTCTAAACATCTATTCCGAATATAAATCTCTTCCCATAAAACATGCACATTTCACCAAATTTTACTAGTTTACTTTTTCCATGTATTAAGGTAATTATGTTATTGATGATGATGATGACGACATTAAGATAATTTAATATTTTGTTTTATGATAAAAAAGAAGGGAAATAAGCATGCCTGGCTCACTATAGTTTTGTTGACTTAACAAGTAAAGAAGGTTGGTAGTGTGGAAAATGTTTTGGAAATGAGAACAAATGTGAGTGAGATCTAGGCAATCCAACATGAAGTGTTTTTTATCTTTAACCCTCTTAGTATCCCAAAGGTGACATATTTTTTCATCCTAAAGTGTTTTGGGCATATACCAACATCTCATTTCACTTCTAAGCTCATGAGAATTAGCTCTTATATAGGAAAAGTTCATTTTCTTCTTAGCACTAGTCAAGACATAAATATAATTTTGGTTAGAAAGAAGGGTTGATCACCTCCTTATAATACCTTAGCTTCATTTTCCCCTATAGATCTTTATCATCCCACAACTTATCATTAAATTTGGAAGTAATAGTATTTTTAATATTATCCTTGTTTTCTAAGGTAATCTCCTCCTTTATCCCCCCATAGTTGAGCCAAGCCTGGGCATATTTGTGCCATCCCCGCTTGAGTTGAAGGTGGGGGTTTTGGCTAGAGTTGGAAGCAAATTAGGGAACCTCTTTGCTTCCATGTTATAAAGTTTTTATTACATCAGATACCTAAGCATAATTTTGCTTTCGATGGGGGAAAGACTAGCTTCAATCAAGAGAATAGGATAGGGGTTAATTCATTTAATATTGAGGTTGTAGGTTATAAATTGTTTTTGGATCAACTCGATCTTCCTCCACAATTCTATAGATATACTGGAACCCCAATATTTGTAACCATATAAAATAACAGGGGTGACGAAAGTCTTAAAGAGGAACATTTTTTTACTTCAAAACCAAAGATGAGTCAACTTACACCTCTTTTCAAGTTCATAATAAGCATTCCATCCTCCAATAATCCTTTTCTCAATGTTATAATTCTAGTTGATATGATGATCAATATCAATACCTAAATATTTGTATGAAGAAACCTTGTCCAAGTGATTGTTATCATAGATGAGAATATCATGGTTGATCTTTTTAGATTTAATTATCATGACGATCAATATCAATACCTAAATATTTGTATGAAGAAACCTTCTCCAAGTGATTGTTATCATAGATGAAAATATCATGGTTGATCTTTTTAGATTTAATTATCATGACGTTAGTCTTGTCGGTATTAACAATCATACCCATATTGGAGTAGTAATCATGGAGCATTTTAATTTGTTTGTCGTTATATAAAGATAATTTGGAATTTGGAATATAAATCTTCTTACCTAAAACATGTAAATTTCACCAATTTGCTTTCTCCCTGTATTAAGATAGTTATATTATTATATTATTTTACTTATGTATGTTTAAATATAATTCTATTGCTATATAATGTATGTAAAATAAAAGTATTATATAAATTATTTTAATAAAATTAGTTGTAGTCCACTGGGTTTTGGATAGATGATGATTGGGTGCATTGTTAAGGCACTCCTAGATGTTAAGTTGTTGGTGATTGGGTGTGTTGTTAAGACACTCCTAGATGTTAAGTTGTCGGTGATTAGGTGTGTTGTTAAGACACTCCTAGATGTTAAGTTGTCGGTTCAATTCCTGGCCCTATTCTAGTGTTATTCTTGTACATGACCATGATGTAGCCTCACCAATGCCGAACTTACAAAAACAAAAACAAAAATAATTGTAAAACTTTTTTAATTTATTTTTTTCTCAAATAAATTAAACTAAATATTGGAAAGTGAGGATTTTTTCATTATTAGCCAAGGTTCAATTTCTGTAAGAGCTTAGGGATGAATTCATGGGACATCTTGAGATAGTGAATGAACAAATGGTTATACCCAAACATTATATTAAAAGCACACATAAGTGTATTAAAACACATCCCATGTCTTTCTTTTTTTTTAAGCCGGTAAAATATAGAATAGTGAGAAATAAAATGTATTGTTAAGTACTCTTAACCAAGTTTAAAACTTCATAAATATAATGAAAAGTAATAATAATAAATGTAATTGCCAAAGGCTTCTTATTTCAACTTAAGGTGAATCAGGATCTGCTGACTTTTTATTTTTATTTTTAATCGAAAGCCTAGATTGATTATCAAGGGAATATGCTCAACATATGCTTAGTCTTAATGTTTATCAACGACTGTAGTGTATTAACTTCATAAATATAATGAAAAGTAATAATAATAAATTTAATTGCCGAAGGCTTTTTATTTCAACTTAAAGTGGATGAGGATATGTTGAATTTTATTTATCTTTCAATTGAGAGCCTAGATTGATTATCAAGGGAATATGTTCAACATAGGCTTAGTCTTAATGTTTATCACGACTGTAGTGTATTAAATAGTTTTTTAGGTTGCATTGACTTTTAATAAATTTAAAAAATTAGATTGGTGTCACTTGGCTTCACACCCACCAATTTCCAAGGGATTTGAGATTATTCCAACTCTAATACGTTCCTCATTATTATTTGTAACATTCATTTATATATAAGCAAAATTTATTTAGCAAAATGGTCCACTACTTTTAATAAATTTAAAAAATTATATTTGTGCCACATGGCTCCCACCCACCAATTTCCTATGGATTTGAGATTATTCCAATTCTAATAAGTTCCTCCATGATAAGTTCCTCATTATTATTTATATCATCAATTTATAATTCCTTCGTTTTTTTTTCAAGTTAAAGTTGACCCATAACCTTTTTATTCATGGTTAATTAGGCAACTGTGTGCATTAGTAAGACATTCTTTGTATTGCAATAGTTTTTTTTATTATATGTATGAAATCTTCCACTATATCAACCATATTAATATTTTTAATCTGTTGTGCTAGTTTAATTTAAAATTATAAAAAATTTAAAATTTTTTATAAAATTATCACTATCTATCCATCTATATAATATTAAAAAAAATACATTTCAAAAGGTAAAAATATTAAGAAATTATATTATTATTATTATAATATAGATGCATCAACCCAATTAAATAGAGAGTAAAGAAATGCATTATAGATGTAAGATTATACTATCTATCCATCTATATAATATTAAAAAAAAACATTTCAAAAGGGAAAAAATTAAGAAATAATAATAATTATTATTATTATATAGATGCATCAATCCAATTAAATGGAGAGTAAAGAAATGCATTATAGATTTAAGATTAATATAATTACACGGAAGGTGTCCATTTTTGAAATTGTTTAACTTTTTCATCTCAATTTGACATTTTTCTATCTCTTGTTTTTGACATGGGTCGATTTTAACTTAAGAAAAAAAAGAATTACATGGATCATTTTGCTAAATACATTTTCCTTATATATAAATAAATGTTATAAGTAACTAGCAAGAAAATCATCTTGGAAAACTAAACCACTAAATCTAAAAACTCTTATATCTACTAGAATAAATATTAGATAAAGATTATTTTAATTTTTTTCTTTAGAAAACTATAATGCTTGCTTACTTGTTCAAAGAAATTTTTTGTTGCAACATTTGGTTATGCTCCAAGTTAGATGATCCATGGAAAATTATGCAGGTAAATAGTTAAATGGTCGTAGAATTAATACCATTCTTTATTTAATTCTTTCGTTGAAAGGTCTCTAGGTAAAATTTGAAGAACATAGAATGACATAACTATATTTGGTGATAGCCAAAGTGCTATTTGTCTAGCTAAAGAACCAACTTATAGTAATAAGACTAAGCATATTGATATGAAGTACTATTTTGTAAGAGAGGTCATTGATGGAGATGGAGTAGAACTTAAAAAGATCCACACTCAAGAATAGTGTGCACATATGTTTTCAAAACCAATGTTGGCCAATGTTGTTAGAGAAATTGTAGCCTTGTTTAGCTTCTGTTGGCTTATACAAGAGATGATGAATGATCTTGGGAAAGGTATTAAATAAATTGTTGTCAATGTGAAGATTGTTAAACTATGACAACAATTAGTTAAAAGAAAATATAAAAAGCTTAAATTTACTTAAGCAAATTTTTGTGGTTAATCTAATGATGTTGGTTTACAAAATTGGTGATAGTTTAACAATGTCTATTTCAATATATCAAGTTTTCCTCTCCCCTTTCCCCTCTATCCCCTTCTCTCCCCTTGCCCCTCTCTCTCCCTCTTCCCTCATGATCCATCCCCTACTCTCCTGGTCTATCGTGCCCCTTACCCACTCTCCCTCTCCTTATCCGTCTCTCTCCCCTCTGTTTTCCTCGCCCTCTACCTCCCACTGCCCCCCTCTCTCTCACAAACTATATTATTCTCCCTATGTTTGTAACCCCTTTTCCCCTTATCTCTCTCTTCCCCTCTCTCTCCCCTTCCCCTTATCTCTCATTTCCTCTCTCTCCCTATCTCTTTTCTCATATCTTTTCTTTATATTGCCACTCACTCTTCTACCTTTTCTCTCCACCTTCCTCCTCCTTTCCACTCTTTCTCCCTCAATCCCTCTCTCACACCCAACCCCAGCCCTACTCTATCTCTTCGCTCCACCTCACTTTTCCTCCCCTCTCCTCTCTAACACCCTCTCCCTTTCTATTTCTCTATCGTGGTTTTTTTAAGTTTGATACTGCATCTTAAAAAAAATTAATGATGATAATATTATCATAATCATTATTAATATTACCATTATTTAATATATTAATTAGAAATATTTAAAAAATTATTAATTTATAAATAGTTTAATTGAAAAAACAACACTACATATATATATATATATATATATATATATTCATAATTTCAAAAAATTAAATGATATATATTTTTAAAATATTTAAATAAATTTATTGCTTAACCATTTCACGTCAAAATATATGTAAATAATATTTTTCATACTTATTATAGTGATTGAACATCAAACATATTATAGTTATGTAATTATTTTATTAGGATATAAAGATTTTTGAAATAAAACAAAAGAAAAGAAAAAGAGCAGACTTATTTCCGTTCAATGGTAAACATTTTCAGGAAGCCGGAGGTTATTTATAGTTATGTAATTATTTCATTAGGATATGAAGATTTTTGAAATAAAACAAAAGAAAAGAAAAAGAGCAGACTTATTTCCGTTCAATGGTAAACATTTTCACGAAGCCGGAGGTCAAACTATTTATGGTTAGTGTATTACTACTATGGTTACTGTATGGTTATTGTTAGAGATGAAACATCGTTGTTCCCGCAAAAGACAATATGTATACTTTGTTGCATCTTTAACAAAGTATGTTATAAACGATGATGATTTTAGATTTTGTCTTTTTTTCTTTTCAATCAGCATGTATGTATAATTTTTTATTTATTTTGAAGAAATTATATATTAATTTATTATAATTATATTAGATTAGAATTTTTTTAGTAAAATATTTATTAAAAATAAAATAAATTTCATCGATTTAATTTTTTATTTAAATAATATTTTATTTAAATTAATTATTAAATGTTTAATTTTAATAATTAAACAACCAAGAGAATCGTAAAGTCAAAATTATGAACTAAAAGAGTTTTTTTTAATTCTTATTTTCCACCGAATGCTAGGACTTTAATAAGTGGATAGATAAATTTGACGCTTTTAGCAAAGAGGCCAAGAAGGTATTGAAGCCATGATACAAAGAATTAGGACCATTCGGATGGGATCGATCTAACGCCTCTAACGAAAAAAGTGACAAGGTATTCATGTCCCCAATAAAATTTAAATATTTCATTTATTAGCGGTAATGATGCGAATGAAAAAGGAAATACCACGCATCAGTGATCTAGGCCATACTAATCAGTTCACAAATTGAAACGGTTGCAACTGGAAAGCCGCACTGGCTCTTCCTCGATAAATATAACTTTGTTTCCCACAGTAATGAAAATTATTGATTTTCAACCATGTTGTCTCATTTGCTGGTCGAATGATAGTTGAATCAAATGATCAAATCTCAGGCGTTGATTTAATGAGATCTACGGTTGTTGTAGCACGGATTAATTGTGGTTGTAAATATATTTAGGTGGCTATGAGGTTCAATGTGCAATAACACAAATTGTTAATGTAGTTGGGTAAGAGAGTAAATCTATGGTTGAATGCATGTGTCTACTTTTAGTTGGAGAACAAGGATTATTGAAGGTCTTGGGAAAGAAATAAAGTAAATCATGAAAACCTAAAGCCTAGAGAGTAATTGAGCAGGGATTAATTGATGAGTCTGATGATCCCTGAATTAAAGAGCCAGAAGAACCATGTAAATACCGATGACGTGGTGTCTCTGATTATCATATCTCTCAGAAATCCGTCTGAACTTTAGTCCTAACGTTTGAAGCCCATGGGGTGGTGGGCATATTTTGTTCATGCCCTTTTCCCATATCCATGAATCTGGAAATGAGATTTGACTGTTCCAACTTCGATTAGGAATTCATAGAGCCGTCGTTTCTAATCTCACATCTCTCACGGTACATAAATTCCTTGGCGAACTGGTGCACAACCCCAATGACTTTCGCGAGGCGCTTCTCGTCCATTCCTTTAATGGGATACCAAGTTATGGCAATGGAGATTTCATAGAGAATCCATGAATGTTTGACGACTGCAACAAGGTCATCATCGATGTCGTGGTAGCTGAGATCCGGGACGAGCGCATGTGGGCAAGCCATGATTTGACGATGTACGAGATCACATTACAAGAAGTCGACGACAATATCCATAACATGATTTCAGGTGTAAAATTTTTACTCGACCGAGGACGACGAAAATAAAACGTTGGGATTAGCTGCCGTGGACAATGTTTGTCCAGAACAATCCCCCAAAACATTTTCAGTATAATAATAAGGAAATTATCATAGAGAAACTTATTAGAATTGAAATAATCTCAAATCCCTAAGACAATGGTGGGTGGGGAGCCATGTGCATTTATTAAAAATAATGGACTATCATGCTAAATAAAATTTGCTTCTATATAAATGAATGTTATAAATAATAATGAGGAACTTATCATGGAGGAACTTATTAGAATCCGAATAATCTCAAATCCCCAGTAAATTGGTGGGTGGTGAGCCACGAATCTATTTTTTTAAATTTATTAAAAGTCAATGCAACCTAAAAAGCTTTTTAATACACTACAATCATTCGTTGATAAACATTTCACCATGTCACTAATGAAGGCATAAGTTTATATACACAAATAAGTGCATATGTATATATGTTTATGCAAAAAGAAGAATACATATATCCATTTGCATATATGAGCTAAATAACACATAAGATCTGCACACCAATCAACATACAAAGATACACACACCCCACTAAAAGTGAAACAAAAAACAAGAAAACATAAGAAATCAACCCCAAATTCATAAATCCTTAAGCCACTTGTCGGAAACACTGATTCTTTCATAAAGGACTCCCATGACTTTGTGAATCTCATTAAGAAAGAGAAGATGGAACGTGATGACATCCTTGTTAGTTTTGACGTAGTGTCTTTATTCACCAAGATTCCTCTTGATGAAGCCATTCAGGTTATAAAAGAGGTTACTGATCCAGGAACTGCAAGATTGGCCGAAATCTGCCTGCGATCAACAGTTTTCACCTTCCAAGGAGTATATTATGAGCAGACATCTGGAGTGGCAATGGGATCCCCCCTTTCGCCAATCGTGGCCAACTTATACATGGAATACTTTGAAAAGAAGGCCCTGGAATCTTACCCTTTAAAGCCAGCATGGTGGAAGCGATTCGTCGATGATACGAATATAAAATGGACACATGGTACAGCAGAACTTGAAAAGTTTTTTATTCACCTAAATTCCATCTCTTCAGAAATAAAATTTACTATGGAGCTTGAAGAAAACGTGAGCATTCCTTTTTTAGATGTTCTCATCATCAGGAAAGACGATGGCTCCCTTGGGCATAAGGTTTTTAGAAAGTCTACCCATACTGAAAACTACCTCCACGCTGAGTCCCACCATCACCCTGCCCAAAAATTTGGTGTTATAAACACTCTTGCTATCAGGGCCCTTCGAATTTGTGACGTTGATCATCTTAATGAAGAAAAGAAGCATTTAGTCTCAACCTTTAAGAGTTTAGGCTACAAAGAAAATGAGATAAAAAAGGCAATAAAGAAAGCAAAGGAAAAGATGGTATCTCATGAACCTAAAACCCGTGATCAGCCTCAGGGTGGTAGGGTTTTTCTACCTTATATTCATGGAGTTATAGATAAGATTGCTAAGATCCTAATGAAGAAAAACATAAGCACTCAATTCTCCGCCCCTGGAACTATTAGGCAAGGTATGAGATCTGTCAAGGATAGTATTGATAAACATCAACTTAAAGGAGTCTATAAAATAGATTGCTCCTGTGGAAAGAGCTACATTGGTGAAACAGGTCGCTCCTTGCAGACCAGACTCAAAGAACATGGAGCCGATATTAAGAAAGAAAGATCTCGTACTTCAGCCCTGGCAGAACACTCATCAAAAACTAAACACCATGTCTGTTTGGAAAGCGCTTCAATTATCGCTAAGGAAGATCATCATAATAGACGAAAGATCAGAGAAGCCCTTGAAATTATCAAACACCCTCATAATCTCAACAGAGACAATGGTATGGAAATTAGTGGAAACTAGCTTCCCTTAATCAAATTAACTAAGGTCACCAACACCTCTTAGTTAAAACCCCGTAGCCTAGCCTTAAATTGTTCTTAAGTAACAATCGTAATTATGATAATAACTATTAACCTTGAATTATAATAATAATATATATATATATATATATATATATATATATATATAATATAATAGAATATAAATAAAATAAAAATTAATAAATAATTAAAATTAAATTAATTAATTAGACTAAATTTACTAATTTATTATATATATAATATATAATATATATATATTATTATATTATATATATATACTTAATTATTAATTATTAAATTATTAATTATTAATCATGAACAATAATTGTTTATTGATTATTAACTATAAGCCATGTTTCTTAATCAATTAATCAAATTATTAAAAAGTTGTACTAACATACATGTATATACTATAAATAATAAATTTATTTCAATTTTATATGATTAGTATTATTAATATTATTAATACTAATTTTTAAAATTTTTAATTATTAATTATTTTATGATTAATATAACAAATTATTTTTATCTAAAAAATAAAAAATAAAAATAAAAATAAAAATAATTAATAATATAGTCGACCTCTCATAAATAATTAATATTAATAATAATACCCTAAAATAATAACCGACCTCCATCTTAATTAAAATCCATCTTAATTTAATTTCCTCATTACTATACATTCTCTATAATCAGCGCTTCTTCTATCCAGCATTCAAATGGTCCTGATGATGGAACCTGGTTGGGATTCGAAACGTTGGCATAAAATGGTTCTTACTGTGGATTCTCCGGCAAACAAATCAAAAGAAATTAACCACAGAGGTCTAAAATCCAGAATGTTAACATTCAAGTGATGGAAAAATTATCACATCAATTAAATAACTTACTTTTTTTTTTGGTAAATTTGGTGGGACTACATCTTTCTCGTGTCCAATATATCACCCTGTGCAGGGAACTAGTGACTTCATCAAGGAGTACCTTAACAGAGCACTCGATCACCGTCTATCCAATACCCCATGGACTTATGTTATTTTTTTTCTAAGTCAGATGTCTCCTCCTAGCACATGCTTAGCAACCCGGTGAGGTGAGGTTTGAACACAGGTCACCTTACTAACGAAACCCTTTCTCAATCGATTGTGCTACTAGGACTCGACAACTCACTTTCATTTAAACTAAATATTTCCATTTAAAAAAATATATTATATTTATTTTATTTTTTAAATATAATTACTTTTTAAGTTATTTATAAAAAAATTCCAGTAAATCAAATTCACTTTTAATTAGCATTGTTTTAAAAAATATCACATTTTAATCTTTATATTAATAAAAACTTGGATAACCTTACTTTTTACAATTATATATCACTATTTAAAATACTAAGAAAATAAGAAATAAATAAGCAGGCTCATAGAGCATATCAATTACCAAGTCAAAAAACTTTTGCAAGAAAAGAGTTCTTATTTTATTAAAATATAATGAATTATCTTCATCTTGGAAGTAGAATATTTTTTTATATATCATAAATAAAAAACTAAATATATTCATTTTTAGGATATGGTTATGGAGCTTCATGTTCAAAATCCAGGATGCTTATGATGCAGGGGGAACAGACACCTTAAATTAAAATTGATTTAAACAAGTCATTTTCTGGCATGGTGTTTTACATTATTCTTGAAGCTAGCATATTAATAAATATGATAAGATTTACATTAAATTATGCATTTTAAATATTTCATTTAGGTGTTTAAGGGATTTTTTAGGTAGAATGATATAAAATGTTTAATTGAAAAAATAAATGGGCTTAATTTTGATTTTTTCCAACCAATTTACAGCTAGATCATAATCTAAACAACTTTTTTTTTATATAACAGAAAATATTTAAATTTTTGGTTAAGTTCATATAGAAATTATGGCTTTGGGGCTTCTTAAGATAACTTCCACACAAAATTGCTTTAACTATTTATGATAAACTCTTACCTTAAATTCTGTTCAACTTGAGACGACATTGGATATTTTTTTGTTAAGGAATGGCCATCCTTGGCATAAAGACTTCTTAACTATGGTTAACTTACATGGTCACTTGTTATTGTGGGACCCACACTAGTTGTGCAAAGGCAACCATAATTAATTCTGGAAATATGAGAAAGAAAGAAAGAAAATGTTAACATCCACAAGGCTAAAGATAGCCTATGGGACCTCTTTTAGAGGGAAAAACTTGTAAAAAAAGGTATGCACCTCAAGAAATTCAATCCTCTTCAAAATGGATCTATATTGCTTCTATATATGCATATAGCATGTGTAACTTTTCATTTTTAAAACTATATTTTTGAATGCATAAATGGGTATGATGCCTTGAAAGTTTACTTGGACACTTGGATTGTGTAAACTATACCACATAAATTTGCAATTCCAACAAATCTTTCCTAGACAAAATTTAAATTTAAATTTAAAACTAGAATTAATGGCTCCAAATCAATTTAAAATTTTTAAAAGGAGATAGCTAAAAGTCTTAAACAAATGCCCTTCTTTATGTTGATTGCAGAATATCATTAAATCTGAAGGTCGCTCCAATGAAAGATGCTCTTTATTTAATCTCATTATCAACACACACTAACTTTAGTCATTTCCTCTATGCAATTACATTTTTTGTCCGTCAGTTCCCATAAGGACCTATGGTAATGCTTCTCCTCATTACCTTTCATGTTATAGCTTGGATATAATATGTATATAAGATTTTGACATAGTCGTATGCTTGGAAAAAAAATGATTTAGCCAAGTGGTTCGAGCAACATCTGTCAGACATACATCGACACACTAGTGTGAAACTATTGCAAGCCTGAACAGATTCTTGCCCTCCATCCTCCACCCTTTAGGTTGTTATATTTCCTTTGCTACAACATTTTTGCAATAACATTGAGGCATGTTCAATTCCATCGGTGTATTTTTGCACCTTTAGGGGAAATTGCTAGTTATTAAGTGTATCATGTTTTAGAGTTTTTTTGGTTCATTATTATAATTTTTAGGTGTAGTTGCCTTAACCTTAAGGATGATATATAATTTTTTTTATTTTTTTTGTAAGCAATCATTTCTAAGTTATATTAGTTGAACAAAATTTACACATTGTACAATCATGAGGTCCATCTCTGCCTCAGAGTGAGGAAACTAAAGTGCGTGGTCCAAAATTCTCTTCCCTTAGGTGGGGAAACAGAAACCAAAGTTCACATTTTCCAGAGAGTTTGACATATGAAAAATGATGTTATTCAAATTACAAAGGGTTGAGCCCCGCGACGCATTGACGGTATACTGTTGAACGAAGGCGATGGAAAACTTTTTCCTATCATGTCATCAGTGGATAGTGTGTGATGCAGTGGAGCCTTATCGTTGTCGAGCTAGTACCTCCTCAAGTATGGGTGTTTCCTTTTGCTTGCATTGATTTGTGGTCCTCAGGGACCACCTCCAAAATGTAACACATGAATGGGTTGGGCTGAGGGGAGAGGGAGGAGGAGCTTCATTCACTAGAGGGGAAAGGAGGAAGGGGGTGGCGGATAGAGAGAGGAGAAGGAGTTTTGCGGTGGGAGGGAAGGGATGAGTTGGCAGGAGGGAAGCACAAGGGAGACATAGTAGGGGAAGGAAGGTTGGGGGGATAAGTGATGTTGAGATCTTTGGATAGTATTTTAAGTGAGGAGGAGGAGTGGATGAAGTGCTTGGAGAGCTCTGCAATCCAATTGGTAGCCTTGGTCTTATCTTACTCTTATCCTTTAGCTGATAGGTCAGGAGATTATAGAGCGCCCAAAGGGATGAGTGTCTCTTGTGGGTCTCCTCTTCCTCTATGGCAACCAATTTCTTTCGAATGTGCATAGGTATGTTGTGGTTGAAGAAGGTGTTGATGGAAGCTTCGTCGAGAGTGGTGGGGGTTCGGCCATGGCAGTGTCCCCTCCCTATGTCACTACTCATGATTAAGATGCAGGGGTCAGATATTGCAGAATTGAGGTCAAAAGGGGCAGAGTAGAGTGCAAAGGAAGGAAACCAAGAGATAAACAACCAAGAGGCCAAGCTACTGCAAAATATAAAGTTGGAGGTGAAAAGGAGGGTTGCGCATTCCAAGGTGAGGGAGTGAATGCAGATATGAAATCGAGTGGTTTCCATCTATTGAACGATAGACTCCATGTGTCGAATGTCATCAATTCCAAGATGATCTATAAATTTATTTAAGTAAATTTGAACAAAGAAATTTATCACTTACATAACTTTATATAATACACTTACATAACTTTATATAATACTTGAGTTCTCAAATAACTATCTTCAGAAGCCATATCTCATAAATTTATTATATGAATATAAATGTTAACATAAATTTAAAAT
>APFE030136095.1:96161-123193 GCA_000404065.3 Pinus taeda
TTTAAAGCTTTTCCATGTAATGCTTTCTATCCAACCACAAGTAGTTATTATTAAACTTAGAAAGTAACTATAGAAGAGTTTGAAAAAAATAAGCTCACAAATTGTTTAAAGTAAAAAAATATAATAATTAAAATTTATATGATATTATAAGAGGATGCAAGTGCGGGATCTTCCAAAGGGACAATTGAAAGAATTTTTTTTTGGAAATTTAGATCGTAGAATAATAAGAGGGGTTGCGCAGCAGCTAGTCCTTGCTCTATGTGAATGTTGAAAGTAATGGTGGGAGCAAAGTCAAGTTGTGAAGTGTAGTCTTAAGGCTAGTCATATTAGCTTGTTGCAGTTTAATCTGTATAACATTCAAGAAAATCTAACAACACAAACTTTGTTTTACTGCATAGTTTAAGCCAAGATATTCGGAGAACCAGACCTCAGAGGGGAAAAGGCCCTCTTCTTTGTTTAATTAAATGTAGGTAATATATAGCACTAATGACTACATGTATGGTTTCGGTCAGCCAAGATATTCGAAGAACCAAAAGAGGCCAAGAATTTAGTAGGCCTGAGTCCTATAGCAAAGTCAAGTTGTTCAAAGACTGTTGATACATTATCAATAGACTCCGCCCCCCTAACAACACAAACTTTAGGCGAAACTATTACCATGCAATTGTGATTGGAAAACTAGTATAGGATTTATCTGAAAGGATTCTTGGATAACATTCAAGCAAATCTAACAGCACAAAGAAGCAGAAGAGGCCAAGAATTCAGTAGGCCTGAGTGTTATAGCAAAGTCAAGTTGTTCTTAACTATATAACAAAACAAACCAAACAA
This sequence comes from Pinus taeda, assembly GCA_000404065.3. Classification (NCBI taxonomy): domain Eukaryota; kingdom Viridiplantae; phylum Streptophyta; class Pinopsida; order Pinales; family Pinaceae; genus Pinus; species Pinus taeda. Next base: position 96,987 of record APFE030136095.1, read on the forward strand.
GTCTTCATGTGAAGTGTAGTCTACCTGTAGAGCTAGTGAAAACAACAGGTTTGAGTTACAAGCTGCTATTGAATTGATCAGGACTGCATCTTAAGACCAGTCATATGACATATATTGAAGTTTCAATCACTTATTCATGTCCTCTGACCTTGTGCATTGGCAGGTTTGCATTTGAGAGGCTATACGCAACTTAGAGAAGCTTAGTTTATGTTATACACTACTTAGAGAAGCTTACGATATTTGTATGAATAACTACAATGCACTAGATACCAGTAGTTCCAATAGAGTAAAGATAAGAAACTCCAAGGCAAAGATCAAAGGGACACACCTTGACCATAAAGAACAAGGAAGACAAAGAACAACCTTTGGATAGATTTCTATACGTAGATATAACTATGGTAGACTGCTCGTAGATTCTAAGATAAATTGCTCATAGTTTCATAACCTAGTGTGCATTTCAAAGACTCTCGATCCTGCTATAGGATTTTGAATCTGATAAGCTCTTTATTGATCCTTACGAAGGGTTCAATAGCATAGAATGGGTCTTTGAATTCATTGCATGAGTCACTTGAATCCGCGGGCAGAAAAATCCCCCCACAACTTAATGCCTTGGAGTATGCAATGGAAATCATTAGTGAAACTGCCGGAAATTTTGATCACGATTCTTCTAGGAATGTTTTCACAGTGCAGGGGTTGACACAGAGAAACTTGCGAGGCCCATTTGTAGGTCTGGCTAGTGTTGTTAATCCTGACAAAATTGGTCTTAATGATGATGGAGATGACAGGGTTGAATATGCCAATTCCAGATACTATGAAATCTATACTTTGTAATGCAAGTTTTGCAAGATAATCTACAGAACACAACAATTATTCCTTGCAAGAACTATGCGGGCAATAGTTGTAGGAGTAGGCCTTGGAACTATGTACTTGAAGGTTGGTTATAACCAATGTGGTCTGGATGAATGCTTGGGGTTTTTACAGAGTTTCATCATATGTCATATATGTTACCTTTATGGTCTCTAAATCTAGAGTACAACAGATCAGGCATCAAACATCGATTGATCGGACCACAGGCATAATGTGTGAAGTGACCAGAAGCCAAAGGATGGGATAAAGGGGCCACCAATTCCGCAGGGGGTGATTGGTCGGACACCAATGAACCCTAAAAAAGGGCCAAAATGGGGATTAAGGAACACAACTTTGCTTCAATGACTCAACCATATGGTTTAGAAACTTGACAGGGACTCGACATACCTAACTACTTTCTTCACATAGGCTGCAACCTCATTTGCCAGGGGCAGTCTTAAAAAACATGGAACCCAAAGAGCCAAACTGTAATAAAACTAGCCACTGCCTTTGTGAATGAATGCAGATTAAAGGTATGATGATGCTTTAACTCCTTCAACATAACACTTGACAAGATCGATTAAAAACATCTCTGCCACATTCTTATTCCCCATGGATAGCTTGTTTTATGATTCCTTTAGGATACTGACTATTTATGTTGTGCTTCTTTTTGCATATAGGAAGTAAGTCTCTCAGAACTTCCCATACTTGTTTGTTAACCATGAGCAAGGAATTTTGATATTTAAAAATTAAAAAATGCACTATTACTAAAAATAGGCATGGAAAGATAGGTGAAAAAAGAATCACACCTGAAATATAACTATTAAAAGCTAAGGATTCTTTGGATCATATGGAAATGAGTGCTCAAATTTTGTTATCTATGAAAAAGTGTTGTGGATCCTGATTTTAAGAATGGAATACAACATGAGAAGGCAAATGATGAACATTTTCCATATAAGTGTTGCACAAGTATACAATAATCATATCTTATTGGGAACATGATATGATTATGATGGTGCTTCAACGTGCTGATGGGTATGGATATGGATATGCTACTTATGCCGGTGATTTTAGGTAAACAAAATATGCTAGTGTGGCCTAATCAACAACAACAACTTCTGTGGCTATATATACTAGTTCGGCTGCTGGATATGCTGATGTTTGCTTTGCTACCTTAGAAACTGTTGTTGGTATTGGATCAAGATACGATTATGTTGGTGCTTCAACGAGGTAAACCACAAGTGCTTCTACAGATACTTATATAGGTGGTGCTTAAACTGGATATGAATAATATATTGAGTCTGGTGCTTAAATTGAATATGAATAATATACTTAGTCAACATAATCAACTGCTACTAGAACTGGTGATGCTGGTGTTGGATCTATATAAAGGACTGGACAAACTAGTGCTTCTTCAATTGGATCTTGAGTCATGGGTCCAACCTTCCCTTTGATTTGAAACACTTGACCGAAGATTCTTGATTGATCTGCCTTCCAAACTATAGAAATTATTCGATCCGGAGGCACCTTAATTCGATTGTCAAGCCCTGATGAGCTCATTAAGAAGTTAATGAAAGAAAATAAGGGAGCTAAATTCCTTCCTTTATTCCATCCCTAAGCAGTTACTCTGATTCAATACTATGTGTATATATATAAATAAAGCCCTCCGCAATGGAAGGATACCATTGCAATGGAGGAAGACTACATGAAGCGAAGAATCTGATAGCTAATTATAAATAGTGCTTCTAATCCTATAAGCAAAAGAAATCAAAGCAAAGAGAACTAATCTAGAGAAGTGGAGCTTATTCATTACCTCTCTTTCTTCTTCAGTGCACAAGTGAAGTGCATTTTCGAGTTTGTCAGCCTCTTCATCCCCACAACACTTTTCTAAAAACTAAAAGCTCAATCTAGTGTGCCACCTGAGTTGGCAGCACATGTGTACAATTATAGCACCAAGTCTTTCTCTCTCCCCGTATTTTATAACAATATCCAAATCACAATATGCTATATACTACGGTAGGCATATTTCTTGAATGAGTTAGACTAAACCCTGACTAATAGATAGTGTTTGAATGGGTGGGAGTACCGTGATTTGGGATTTCCGCACCTAAAGGAGGGTTTCTTGGGCTGACCCTTTCTTGCATATTGACATTGTTGGACCTTCTAGAGCGCCCTGCTCTCTCAAATGAAGAATTGAATGCAATGACTAATTTTGCAGCGACAATCTGAAGGTGGTGTGGAGACGAAGAAATTAGGTGTGGAAGGTGATCAATCAGCTCTAGGAAATTAAGCAATGCCCGATTCTTGTCTCTCAAGTGGAACGATGCCCCCAACAAGCCAGCAGACAGGTTTAAAGCCTTCCTTGAGGACCAGCACCCCTAAGCAGCTAGTAGACAGGTTTAAAGCTTGGAAGCAACCAGCAGGCAGGTTTAAAGCCTGGAAGGAAAGCAATTATGCAGCCTAGAAACACACAAGGTGGAGTCTCCAAAAGAACGATACAAGGCAACGTAGTAGGCGGGTATCTCCCACTATGCAAGAACTTGGCTTGATGCAACTAAGTCCTTGGCAGCCTTATCCATTCCTGTACTTGTCAATGGAGGAAGCAAATAGAACCAGGGAGAGGGGTTAACAGATTTAGGGCCTCCTGCTTTGCTGGGCAATGACCATCAGGCGACATTGTAATAGACTTAGGGCCTCCTACTCTGCTGGGCAATGAATAGGGGGAAATAGCACCCATGGCATCCTTTACGGTCCCAATATGGATCGAGGCCCAGAGTAAGCTTCCCACCACTGCCCACCGTCGTCTCGCCTGGGTCCCTTCCAGTTTTCTAGCTTTCTTGCTTCATTCCTTCCTGTACCAGGCTCCTTACATCCTTCATCTCACCCGGTTATCCCTGTTTCGGAAGCCATCACCTTGTCTGTATCCAACGACTATGAGTCCAGCTACCATCACCTTGTCTAAATCCAACTGCTATGAGGAGGTCTACATCAGGTTAGGTTTCCAAAGATAGGTTAAAGCTCTAAGGCTTAGCATCCAAGAAGAGCATCCAGGAAGACCAGGCAGAGGAAGTTTTAGGAAGAGTGAAGACTAGGCAGAGGAAGTTTCAGGCAGTGGAAGTTTTAGGTAGAGTGAAGACCAGGCAGAGGAAGTTTCAGGTAGGGTGAAGACCAAGCAAAGGAATTTTCAGGAAGAGTCCAAGTCCATCCACCTGGATCTACATGCACAAATACATGTAACAACCTGCAACAACTGCAACCAATAAGCCAACCTGCAAGTAATTCAAACTATTGTTAACATTAGTTTGATAGTCCAAAATATTTACTATAATGAACTGAATAAAACTAGAATAACCTATGGTCCAGCCTCTTCCGCCTTGGGAAGAGGCCAAATAAGACCATCAATTGAATGAAAATGTAAATAACCTAACATGAAATAAAAAACTTTGAAATCACACCACCAATTAATGTCAAATGACCAAAAAACGATTACTATAGTCCCATGCCATTGGCGGATGGAAGGGACTAATAATACAGTAGAAGTTTATGCTCTTCTTAAAAGCATTTCTATAATTGAATGTCTTCGCCCAAACCAATTAATTATGTTGGGTTATTTTTATCTCATAACTAATTACTTAGTTAAAGAAATAAATGCGCAAAATATAAGATGGGTTTCCATTGTCAATGAAATCTAAATCCAAGTCTCCCTCCTTATATGCAATATGCAAGATTGAATGGTATCATGTCAAATAGAACCATACTTAAATGGCGGACAGACCATACTCAAATGGAAAATGCCAAAGTTAACCATGCTATCAGTATAGAGCAAAAAAAGGGTTTTTATTTGAAAGAGATTTATACCATTCATTTAATCCCCTAACATGACAATCAAATAAGTGTCTACTCAGCATAGTACCAATTGCATCCATTATTAATCACCTTATGTCATGTACAATACTTCACCACCTCCCCTCTCCATGATGATTCAAGGCATATACCAAATAGGATTTAACTACCTGCATCCTTTCCCATGCTTCTATTGTGGAATATCTTTGGGAGCACATATGGCAATTGATTTTGATATCTAGCGTTTAATTTAGATAAATGGTTTGGTTGGGAACTCCATGTGGCTATTGAGTTCAACTCCATTCTTCTCCTGGTTTCTTTTGTTCTCTCCATTGCTTTTGAAACAAAGATGGATTTCAAGGAGCTATGAACTACTTGTGGCGCCTTCAATAACATGCAATGACCATCGACAAGTCGTGGTTCAGGGCGGGCGTTCTCTCAGACATTTTAGAGGCACTAAAGAATATTCTAGGAAAGGAAATGGACATGTCTTTGAGTATATTGTTGCACCTCAAGAAATATATAGACTCTCTAGAAAAGAAGGTTTGTAGTATGGAAAAATGACTTGCAGTGGTGGCCCCTTAGCAACAAGAAACAGAGTCCCAAAATGATGGTGGCTCCAACACCTCCTCCCTGCCTCTAATAGGCATCCTGACAACCTTTTCAGACATCCATGGTGGTCTGTGTTCATTCTAAGACTAGCTTTGGTTCTCTACAATTGCATGGAATAGAGTCTACTTAGAAAATTTTGGTTTTTTGTTCTCTAGCATGTCCTAGTCCCTATTGTCATACGCCATTTGTAATTTATATCCTATGTAATTTTTCATATCTAGTCTCTAATTAGTTTCAATGCTTCTTTCATAGACCCACTTTACCTCATCTTTGTAAAACGTCATATGTGATTTATGTGAAGTGTAATCAATTATCTCTTAGAAATTTGAAGTTAAATTCATATTTTGGAAAAACTTTGATATCTATGTATTTAAAAAATATTTATATATTTGAAGAATGAGAAATTCTCCTTTGTTCAATCACAGAGATTTTTATAATATTTTTTTCAAATTCTGTTACAACTTTTTATAATACAAATATTCATAATATTTATAAAAAACAATATATATATAAACTATAAAAAATATTATTAAAATCATAAAAATAAATTAATAACGTTTAATAATTTTTTAGTAAGAGTATTTTTTTAATTAATATTGCTGACCCATCTAATTGAGATGTATTTAACATAGATATTCAACATCGATTTGATATTAATATCTGGTTAACATGTTATATAAAATCACATTAATTTTATAAATAATAAAAATGTATTTATTAAATAATAAAATAGTATTTTATTGGAGGAGGTGGGATTTCGGGCTCTGCTAGGGTTTACAGAGATTCAGAGTCGCAGCTGACAAGCCAGCGCCGTACGCGGGCGATCCCGCGGTAGCAGACAGACCGGAGCAGAAAGGGAGCATCAGGGCTTCAGTCTGTCAGCGAATCTCTATTGGCAGGTAAATTCGGTTTTAGGTGAACTCAACGGCCAACCGGATTTTAATCCCCAGAAACTGCCCTGATAGGAATGGGAGAACCAAGGGGGGGGGGGGAGAGATCCCCTCCTTCAGAAATGTGGTCATAGGTGAGACAAGCACAGGAGGAGATCAACATACGGGGAAGGAAAATAATGCCCCAGTAATGGGCAACTTGTGGCAGAAAAGGATGAGAGGAAAATGCCTTCCTAGGGCTCAAAAACAGCCAAGGTATGTAGCTCCAAACAACAAACTGGAGGAATATAACTATTATATGACAGACCATGCCTTAATATGTCAGTTCGTTGGGTATTGGCCTTCTGAGCGGGAGCTTTATAGATGGATTGACCAGAGATGGAGACCCAGGGGTCAGGTGGACCTCAAACTTGGAGCCCAAGGTTTTTTCACAGCAATCTTTTCCAACCTGGAAGACAAGAACATGATCTTTGAGGAGGGACCATATTTCTTGAACAATGCTAGCCTGTTCATGAAATATTGGGAAGAGAGATACAACCCGGAAAAGGAAACAATGATGGATGCACCAGTCTGGGTTAGACTGTTTGGGCTTCCTGATGAGTTCTAGGACCCTGAAATCCTGGAGGAAATCGGCAACACGATCGGGAACTTTGTTAAAATTGCCGAGGCTACGAAACGAGGTAAGTATAATGCTTATGCAAGAATCTGTGTTTATATAAATCTGGCAGAGCCTCTCCCAGACAAGGTCGAAGTAGAGTATCATGATACAATCTGGAAGCAGCCAATTGATTACGAACATATCCCCTTCCGTTGCCGCATCTGCCATGAATATGGCCACTTATACAGGCAATGCCCTCTGAATAAAGAGGATGAGTCCAAGAAAAGTCAGGCGGCTCAACCGGAAAATACTGTGAGAACGGAGGAGCTGGAGAGAGGTTTTCAACAGGTAGTAAGGAAGAGGAAACAGAATAAAGAAGGTTCGAAGGCCCAATCGCAGAAGAAGTCTAGCCAAAAAAGCAATCAAAATCAATTCCAGGCACTGCAGAGTGAAAATGAGGAATATGAAGTAAACCTGGAAGACGATGAGGACCCAGAGAATACCCCCATGGACATAGCTGGAGAGGAGAAAGGAAAAGGAACAGACTTAAGGAAAACAAGCAGAGAGCAACTGGAAGAAAAGACAACAGAAACAGAACTGGCATCTAGGATGGAAGTGGAAAACCCACCAGAAAATTAAGCTGAAGAGGAGAAAATCATGAGAAAGTTGCTCCAGGAATGGAAATATCTGGACAGCAGATTCATACCTAAAAAACAAAAACAACTTTACAAGGAAGTCTTTCAGAAATGCAAAGACAAAAAAGGAGAACCCTTGGATAATCCAGCTATGATAGAAAACGAGCAGGACAGTGAAGATAAAGGATTGGGCAGCTCTGGCAAAAACAGCAGAAAAAGAGGCCGGAAACCAATGAACGAAACTATCCAGACGGTGGGTGAGATATTGATAAACGTAGGTAAAGTGATACCTCTGTCGGAGGTATTTTTCCCCTCATACAAAAAGTTTTAAATGATAGTTATCAGTTGGAATATTAGGGGTTTGAATAGTAGAGGTAAACAGAGGCATATAAAGGACAAGTTGAAAAAGGAGAAACCTAGTATTATGATCCTACAGGAAACAAAAATATTGGTCCAACAGCTTGAAGAAATAATTGAAAAAAACAATCTTCCATATCAAGTGATTGGGCAAGATGCAATAGGGTCTGCAGGAGGTATTGCGATCCAGTGGAACCCCCATGAAATCATCATGGACAACTGGTCCAGCATGAGTGGAACCCTTACTGGATTGGGTAGGATTGTAGGAACCATTCAACAGGTGGTTATTTCAGGGGTCTACGGACCCCCCTCCCCGGGGAGAAAGGAGCAGTTCATAAACAGCTTCAATTCTATTCGCAGACTCTACCCTGAAGCTGCTTGGATCATTGGTGGGGACTTCAACTTGATCAGGTCCTTGGAAGAGAAAAAAGGAGGGCTCAGGAGGAGGGATCACTTCATGGACAGTTTCAATGAAATGATTGAGGAACTCAGGCTGGTCGACATCCAGACTATCAATGGGACCTACACATGGAACAATAGAAGGGGAGGTAAAAACCAAATTGCATCTAGACTGGATAGATTCTTGGTTTCGGAAGCCATCATGAACAAGGATGTTTTTGTGGAGGCCAAGATCATTCCATATTTTGGATCGGACCACTGGCTGATTCGTTTAGAGATTGATATTAAGAATATTCAGGGGAAAAGGCCTTTCAGATTTGAAGCTTTCTGGTTAAGGGACCCTGATTTCATCAAGAAAGTAGAGGATTGGTGGGGAAAATGCACCAGCCAGGGCAGATGTAGGATGCACACGTTCCAACTAAAGCTGAAAGAGCTGAAAGGCAAAATAAAAAAATGGAACAAGGAGGAGTTTGGTAACATATTGGAAGATAAACAAAAACTAGAAGAGGAAATGGCAGATATTCAGCAAAAGATAATATTAGAAGGCAGAACAGAGGAGAGCATCAATAAAGAGGGGGTAATCCTTGGCAGATTAGAAGAAAGATGAAAGCAAGAGGAAATCTTGTGGCAACAGAAATCTAGGATAAAGTGGCTAAGAGAGGGGGAAAGAAACACTAAATTCTTCCACCAGGCTATGATCAAGCACAGGCAAGGAAACAGGATTTTATCGATCAAAAACAAGAATGGGGAAAGAGTTGTCGAGCAGAATGAAATTGAACAAGTCCTGATGGATCACCATAAGGAGATTTTAGCAGAACCTCAAGTTGATAGAACGAGAGCCATTCGGGAGATATGCTCTGCTATCCCCAGCTTGGTCACTGAGGACCAAAACAAAGCTCTTATGAGGGCCATGACCTTAGAAGAGTTGGAGGAAGTTGTGAAGGCAATGAAGAAGGGGACAGCTCCTGGGCCGGATGGTTTCACAGTGGACTTTTACCAGGCTGGTTGGCACTTCTTGGGAAGAGAGATACTGGACTTGGTGGAAGAATCAAGGATAAACCAGAAGGTATGGCCTGCTCTCAATTCTACCTTTTATGCACTCATTCCTAAGGGAGACAACCTAGAAGAGGCTAATGGCTTCAGACCTATAGCTCTATGTAATGTTATTTACAAAATGATCACATCCCTGATTGCCAAGAGATTAAAACCTCTCTTGGACAATTTAATTTCGGCTGAACAAACTGGTTTTGTGGAAGGCAGGCAGATTCTTGATGGCCTTGTTGTAACTCAGGAGGTTATTCACTCCTTAAAAGTTAAAAAGCAGAAAGGAATGATGATTAAATTAGATTTGTCCAAAGCTTATGATAGGTTAAATTGGAAATATCTTGAAACTGTCCTGGAGAGATTTGGTTTTCACCAAAGATGGATTGCTTGGATCCATAACCTGATTTCCTCGCCTCACTTTTCTATTTTGGCTAATGGAAGCCCCTCAAAAACTTTCAATGCCTCTAGAGGTATTAGACAGGGAGACCCCTTGTCCCCATTTTTATTTATTTTAGCCGCTGAGGGCCTAGGTCGCTTCATAAAACAAGAACGAGCAGCAAACAGAATTAAAGGGTTGCAAATTTGGGGAAACAACTTGCCGCTAACCCATCAACAATTTGTTGATGACATTATGCTATTTGGAGAACCAACGGTAAGAGAAGTTAGACATCTCAGAAGAATTTTGGATATGTTTGCAGAGGCTTCAGGGTTAGAAATCAATAAGGACAAATCCTGCATCTTTATCTTCAACACAATGGACCAGGTCAAATTCCACCTAATCAGAATTCTAGGATTCAAAAGGGGAGAATTACCTACCAAATATCTGGGTAATGTTCTGGACTTCACTTCTAAAAGGGTGAAAAACTAGCAAGGAGTGCTGGACAAACTTAGCAACAAGGTTGCAAATTGGGCCTTCAGAGTCCTCAACATTGCTGGCAGAGTTGTTCTTGCCAAGTCGGTCCTTCAAGCTATCCCTATATACCCTCTTTCGATTATGGCCGCCCCTGCAGGGGTTTGTGCTAAAATCAAGGAAATCATAAGGAAATTCATATGGAGTGGATCTGATCAGAAGAAAAAATGGGCCCTGGTCTCGTGGAGTCAGCTAACAGAAAGAAAAGAGAAAGGAGGATTAGGCCTGAGAGACCCTGAAGCTCTTAACAGGGTCCTGGGGGCCAAGTTGTGGTGGAGATGGCTCGGTGGTGGAAATGATCTCTGGAAAACCATATGGAGGACAAAATACAGAATGCCTGTCTCTCCGGTCGATATCCTTAGGCAACAGAAATCCCCAAAGGCTCCACTATTTGGGAATTAGCCTCTCAAAACCGTGATCTGATTGGCAATCATACCTTATGGGAAATCCAGGGTGGCACAGAGGCCAACTTCTGGGACGACAGGTGGCAACAACAAGAAAGTCTGAACAGCATTCAGAACCTCCTACAGATCCGTGGCAGAATTGAAGGAAATAGAACCAGTGTAAAGGACTATTGGAAAGTAAATGATATATCAGAGGGATGGAGAGTCTGGGAAGACCCGTCAGAATGGGTTCGGGGGCTTAACTCAGACCTCCACGATTATTACAGGAAAGAAATGGAATCAAGGAAAATTAGAGTTCGTCAGGGGAAAGACATCCTCCGATGGGGGAACTCTATGAAGGGGACATTTACAACCAAAGAGGCTTATTATTTATTGGATTCTCAAGACAGAGGAGACAAAAATGTGGAATGGAAAACAATATGAGAAAGCAATTGGTGGCCTAAGGTGTCAATTTTCGTTTGGTTAGCAACAAAAAATAAAATTTTAACCTAGGACCGTATCCAGAAAAAGGGATTTAATGGACCTTCGCGATGTTACCTGTGCAATAATGATACCGAGACTAGAGATCATCTGTTGGTCAGATGTCCGTATATAGAGAAACTATGGATGATCGCTAAACGACTGTTCAGCAGACCAGGAACTAACAGTAGGGAATTCAATGATTTGATTTTCAACTGGCGTAAGGAAACCTTTCTCTGTAAGGTGATCCAGAGGGCATGGAATCTTCTCTCCCCCTTTCTTCTCTGGATGATCTGGAAGGAGCGAAATAGGAGGATATTTCAGAATTCTGCCAAAGAACCAGAGGTAATTTGGGAACGGGTGGTCGAAAGTATGCGGGAGACTATCCTAGTGGATAAATGGGAGGATGATGACTAGAAGGCAAACCCGGAAGAACAAGAAATTCTGAATAAGATAAATCTCAAACCTGAGATGGTCCACTTTAAAGTTTCGGCCCGCCATGATATGCGAATTCAAAGCCCAGACAAGTTTAGCTACCCGAGCGATCACTTTATTAAACTTAACTTTGACGGGGCCTCGAAAGGGAACCCGGGCGACGCTGGTTTCGGGGGCATTTTCAGAGACAGCAATGGCCGAGTTAGATAGATTTTCGCTGACTGGGGAGGCCAGATGACCAATAACGAGGCTGAGTTTTGGGCCCTGCATCAGGGATTACAGATAGCCATCAGGAACGGCTATTCTAAGTTGGAAATTACAGGGGACTCGCAGATTGCTGTGGACATGCTGCGGAGGCTTAACAATGGGCAGGGATGGGAGAAGGTGACTAAAAGTTGGCGGACTGCGGGCATTGTTAAAGAAATTGCAGATCTCCTTAAGCGCATAGACTACAGAATTATCAGTCATGTTCGTAGAAAAGGGAATCAGGCAGCGGATTGGCTGGCCAATTGGGGCTGCAGAGGACGTGGCAGCACAATCGACAACCAGTGGAGAGCCGTGGAGGGAAACAGGGAGTGGAAGGAGTTGGCGGACCTTATTAAGGCTGATCATGATCATGCCGCAAATGCCAATGCACGGATCAGTGAGCTGGACTAACAGGGGTCAGTGGAGATCCCGAGTCAAGAACATGGTGCATTTGGGACCTGATAATACCATCATTGCTGGCTACAGGATGAAGGATCAGAATTTCGGTGGAAGTACAGCGACGGCGGGTGGAACGGTTAAGCAAAAGTACACACATGGTAAGTTAATAAATGCCCGATCTATGAGAGGTGGTGGATGCGGTTCGCTTGACCGCAAAGCAGAGAAGATTAAGAATGAAATGATGGTCGAGAGCAGGGGATCGCCGGAGAGCTACCGGCGGCTTTCAAAAACCGGCCCAATTTGGATCCTCGAAGAAAGGAATTCGCTATATAACTACGGCTGGCCGATTGATAAGGCATTCTGTGCGTTCCTAATTTGGGTAAGAGCGGAGGTTTCCTTTGAGCGGTATCAGAGAACTGTTTCAATCTCAGACAATCGGAGAGCGCGGCGCGGCAGACCCTTGGACAATATGGAGACCAGACGGAAAATGAGATAGGTGGAGGAACAGCAGAGTGTAAGGGAGGAGAACAGGAGTCAAAAAGGCAAAGTTTTTAAGCAGGAGGAGCCACCTTTCACTGTGTGGGAGGTTGAGGATAACTCGGATGAAGACAAGATCCCGGATGCAGTGCGCGAATGTAGGCGCTACCACATGAACCCGGCTGCTGTAGGTGAAGAGTAGACGAAGGCGGACCAGTCTGAGGGTCGGGATTCGAAGGTCCATCGCTACGGAATGAGGAAGCGTCGCTCAACACCTGACGAGGTGGAGGGCGACCCGGACGAAGATCTGGTTAAGAAAACTGCGAGCGCTCGCCTGAACCTTCAAAAGAACTTAGCTGAGGAAGCTAAGCAGCAGGCGAGGGCGGACAATTCTAATTATCGAGAGGCAGGGACCCGCCGGTTCGGCTTGCGGAAGCGCAGCACTACTCCTGACAGAGAAAGGGATATGTCTGAAAAGCGGGGCAAAGGTCAGAGGGAGCCCGTGAAGGAGGAGGGGGAAACCTCCAAGCGTCCGGGTAAAGGTAGAAAACCCAGAGAAACTGTTAACCTCAGAGTCCGCAGGGCGGAGCAGGCCTTCCTCCGTAACTCCCATCCGGCCGTGTGTAGAATCATGGATTACCTCGAGGAGGAAGCGCTGCAGAATCAGTCTAAAGATGAAATGGAAGAGTTGGAATTTCTCCTTCACGACCCGGGTCATACCAGAGGACGCATGTCGTTAATCAAGCAGTCGCTGCACATCTATTGGGTTATGAAGGGGCTTCTAGCCAAGGCCATGGAACATGTGGCCAAGGAGATGGTGGAGCTGGCCCAAGGTGATCAAACTATTCGCAGAGAACTGAGCTACCTGCGTATAGCTATGACAAAGCAGGAGGAGCAGCTGGATGCTATCCAGCAAATGCTGAACCGGGACCATTCTGGACCAACGGGAGCAGTGAACCAGCAACCTGATGGCGGCACAGACTGAGTTAAGTTATGCTCAGAAACTGCAAGCGGTTTTTTTGTTTTGGTTTTGTACATGTGCAAGATAGGAAAAATCATGGTGTACAGACCAATAGTTTTAGTACTAGTTCTAGTAAGTTTCAAGACTGCATAGTTTACTTAGCTAAGACTGCCAGGCTATGGACCTACTATTTTTGGGCTGCAATTAAGAACTATAGATGGTGCTATGTCCCGGTTTCCCCATGTGGGCGGGCTTCAACTGTTTTTTGATATGTTGTAATGTTCTGTTGATCAAGTAATAGAATGAGTACCATCCTAGCTAACTTAAAAAAAAAAAAAATTATTATAATATTTTAAATATAATATCATTATTAATTTATTGTTATTATTAATATTGGTATTATTTATCAATTAATAATCTTTTAAATATTAATAATATTATAATTTTTAATAATGAGATTCTTCTTTGGGATTAATTACATTCATTGAGACTTGGTCAACGTTTTGGCCATGGAATGGATTCCTTCTCAAACCAAGGTTTCAAAACGTCAACTAACATTGAATGATCTCATATCAATTGGATCAAAAAAGTCTAAGATCAAGCAAAATATTTTTAAATTAAATAATATTAAATAATTTAATTAAATAATAAAAGTAACAATAATATTGTGACTAAAAAAACAATCAATCACGGTCAACCTTGGCTCACCACGACAAACTATGATTAATTTTCATATTCAGAAAATCTTTGTTAGAATTTAGATTTATTACACACACACACACACATCTATATTAAGAATGAAAATTTATTTATTGTGGCAAAGATTGTATCAATATGAAAATCAACCACCGTACATGATGGTAAACCATGTTTATTTTATGGTTTATAATATTTATCTTAGGGTTTATATAAATGAGGTCCTTGGGTTTAATATGTTTATGTTGGTTTTAATTATATTAATCCTTGGGTTTAATATAAATTCCTTAGGTTTATAATCATGCTCAACCATGGTCCAATGTCACATTGTTGCAACGATTGTCTCAATATAAAAGTCAACCATGGTCAACCATGGTCCAATGTCACATTCTAACAAAGATTGTCTCAATCTGAAAATAAACCATGGAAACCATGGTCAACCCTATTTATTTTACTGTTTTTAGTATCAATTTCTTAAGGTTTTATTTCCTTGGGTTTATGATATGAATCCCTTGGGTTTACTAATCTAAGGGTTCATATTCCTAGGGTATAGTATTATTCATAAGGTTGATAATATTAATCCGTAGGTTGAATATAAATCCCTTGCTTTTATAATCATGGTCAACCATGGTCCAACATCACATAATACAAAGATTTTATCCATATGAAAAGCAATCATGGTCAACCATGGTTCAATGCTACATTGTGAAAAATATTGTCTCTATATGAAAATAAATACTTGTTCACCATGGTCAATAATGGTCAACCATCTTTATTTTAGACTTTATAATATTTTTCTTAGCATTTATATACCTTGGTATTATTATATTAATCCCTTGGGTTGAATAATTAATTCCTTTGGGTTTATAAACCCTTGGAGTTATTATTACCTTGGGTTTATAATATCAATTCCTTGATTTTATTAATCTAAAGGTTCATATTCCAAGGGTATAATATTACTCATAGGATTTAAAATATTAATCATATGGTTTAATATAAATACCATGGATTTATAATCATGGTCAACCATAGCTTCAACCAGGGTCCAACGTCACATTGTGACAAAGATTGTCTTAGTATGAAAATGAACCACGACCGAACATGGTCCAACGGGTCAGATGTTGCTACATAGTTTTCTACATTGTTGATTTATGCTTGTGCCCTGTCGAGCTGAGTGGAAGTGGAGCACACACGCGTGTTGAGCTGAGTGGAAGCCAAGTGCTGTTGATTTCTGTCAGTGATTTGTTGAGCCAAGTGGAAGGTAAGCACTGTAAGATGAGTTTTATTGAGTCAAGTGGATGCTAAGGTATTTTGAGTTGAGTGGAAGCTGAGGTATATTGAGCTGAGTGGAAGCTGAATCGAAGCCGTTAAGTTGGTAATTTAATTATGTTTTTAGGAAATTCTTATGATGTTTTTTTGAAATTATTATGATCTTTTTTGAATTTTTTTATGATGTTTTATGTTTTCTTGTATTGTGGCGCCATATGAACTTTGGTTTGTTTCACTCATCACTAGAATCTTTCTCATCCTCCTTGTCTACCCTCCTCATCCACACCAGGTAAGTCGACCGTTGCATGTTTGTATGAATTTTCCCGCATGAGAAACACAATGCCATTTTACGTAAAGACCAGAATTATGAATGATGAAGGCGAGGGGTGTTGTCATCAAATTTCTTATACAAAATTTATTGTGGGGGATATATTTTTTTTCAAAAATTAGATGGCCACATCAACCATTGATTGTTTTATTTCTTTTTCCAGCAACCATTGCTTTAATTTAATGTAAATGTTTTCACTTAATTATGGATTTCACAATCTCACTCATGGAAAACCAATTAGCAATTTCTATTTAGTTTTAATGATAAAAAATTTATCTAAAATGTAAAGAATGATTTGATCGACTTAAAAAAATTCCCTTTTCACTTGAGGCACGGAGTTGTGCAAGGTAAAGAATAAAGGTGCATGATAAAGCAAGATCTAAATATTGAGTGAGCTCGATGTGGCAGCCACCTTTTCTTACTTAATTTCCCCACTTTGAAAAGGCCGTAAAGAATATGCAAGCATGGTGAGATTATAATTTTGAAAAGGAGATCAATTTGTAATTAATAACAAAACACATCTTTCACTATATATCACCTTATTAAGATATAAAAAAACATTAAAATCAACTAAATTATAATTTTATTTTAAATTATTGTTATTACTATTAATTATAATGTAAACAATAATCATGAAATTTTGAAATTTTTGTTACAATGATATATAACTAGTTACAGTTTTATTAATTTTTATGTCTTAGGAGCCAAAAAACGTTTCTTAACATTTGCTTATAAGTGGAAAAAAATATAGCTAACATAGTTTAAAAAATAAATGGTATATTGAATAAATAACCTACTGAACTCATCAAATGTAGTGATAGGAGACATGTCTTTCTCTCTCTATATATATATATCAAAGTATAAATTTTACTTCGAATGGTTTTATTTTTGAAAACATTGTTTGATTAGAAAAGTTCAATAAAATTAGTGCAACCATATAAATTAGATGACTAATAAATATTGATAGACATCAATTCATAATCAATAACAAAATGTGCTACTTTAATATATCTCATATTATTAGGATTTAAAAAATAAAAACTAACTAAATTATAATTTTATTTTTAAATTCTTATTCTTATTATTTTATTATTATTATTATTAATTATAAAAAGCAAGTAATACAAAAATTAAAACTACATACATTTAGAAAAACAGGTAACAAGGTTTTTAGTAATTGAGATTCACACTCACTTTACCATGGAGATTTTCTAATGTAAATAATTTTTTTTACAATATCAAAACTTATCAATACTACATGACCCAAAACCATAACTTGTTTTATATGACACTTGGTTATGTGGCATTTTTTTTAATTAGTCAATTTAATTAAAAAGACAAAATGAACATAAAAATTCTAGAATATTAAATCCTTACAATTAATAATTATTAATGATTCAATTAAAATTATAAAAACTCTACTAATTATCTTAAGTCACTAATTATCATGTTATCATGTGGGGTGGTGGGTGATACAAGGGTTATTACAAATCCTATAGGATTATTTGAAAGTGCATTTCTTTGGGTTCTTGATATTTCAATAATTAATTATGTTGAATCATGTGCACTATTTGAAGTTTTGAAGGCTTCATTTTAATTTTCTTTTCAAAATTTCAAAGTGGTGATGAATTTTTATAATGTAACAAGGCGTATATTTCACATTAGTCCATTAAAAAATCTTTTGGCTCTAATGCTAAAGTGGATGAAGGAGGTATCGAAAAACTATCTAGGGTTAACTTCTTTGATGATTTAAAGGAGAATAATTATTTGATCAATATATATGCAAATAAATGCATTATTATTAAAAGAGAGAGGGGATTGATTATTAATGATAAGTTGGTAATTTACTGCATTCCCTAATTTTCTCATAAAGGACAAGACATGTATCTCTTATTTATGGAGGCACAGTAAATCTAATAATCATACTGTGGGGCATGTAATGCGAAAATACTAAAATCCCCTCATTACTTACATTAACAACTATTTCACTCCACAAAATTTTGATTTGGTGAGAGGTGCCACCCTTTATTCTTTAAGGATGATGGTTATAGGCTTTGGCTTTTTAGCTAGAGGAACTAGATTGCAAAATGAGGTGTGGTTTCGTGAGTCTTGTCTTTTTGAGCTACTTGATCCTATTCTATCCTAGTTGAGTCCCTATCCTTTTCTATAACATTAGTTGAGTCCCTATCCTATTTTCCTCTTCTCTTAATTCACAAAGTTTTTTAGTGGTTTTACTCTTGATATTGGGCAGTTTGTTGGGGAGAGGTCTTATGTCTCTCCCTTTCATCCCTATTTGGAGGGACCCATTAGCACACCATCTCATGTGTTAGTGTTAGGCAGTTCCATTTGACCCCTTCCAGCCCAGTGACTCATCACAAGTCCCCCCTTGACAATAACATGGTGGCACCACCTCCAGAAAGAATTCATATGTTATACATGGTTAGTATAAATTTCTTAGAAATATTTAACCTTACTAATGACCCAATATCTTATGATCTTACTTATCATACAATTTCATCTAAGATCCCCTTAATATTACTTAATCCCAAACTGGTTTATGTGAAAAGTATAAAATATTTACCTAAAAATGAGACTTCCATGCTTAGTATGCTATGCATTAATCAAGACCATAATATTTACTCAAACTAAATTATTTTCAATGCAGTTTTTATAGGTATTTTAAGAATGATTAAGTGGGAGAGGATTAACGAGTTGGAAGTTGAAGACCTAGAAGATATGATACAATTTTCAGCAGAAGACTTAACATGGACAAAGATTGATGGGGTCCAAGTTGCAGTTATTCCATATTGTCGACTTGATGATTTCATAAGTGGAGAGGAATCAAATGAATGTGAACCCACTCAATTTCTTCTTAAGTATCATTGAAGTCAAAAAATAGAGGATGTCAAACACACCTATTAGTCAACATATTTGGAGTACGTTGTGTGAATCTCTATATTCCTTTTCAAGATACACATAATTTTTGCAATATGCATAAATATTATATCTAATTTGTAGTCATTTTTTTACGTATAGTTATTGGTGTTCATATGGTCCATAGTCAAAAAGGAGAATTAGTATTGCATCCTCAGATCCAAAGACAAATCACAATTGACATGAAAGTATTAAATTTGGTTGCCAATGTCACTTCTTTGTGCGATAACTTCAAATTAGACCAGATGATGTATATTGATAAATCCAATGTTATTTGTCATGGGATAGATGTAATCACTAGGCCCATGATATTCAATTATGCACCACATTTAACAAGGGCTATGCGATCTAGTGTCCAACATTTCATTAAAAGAGTTTTTAATGTTACAATGATATGGCACAAGTTCATCTCTGACGTGAACGATGGATCTGGTGAGTTATACACAGGGATATCTCAAGATACATAGACAAGAAAAGATATATTAAACATTTACAATGATACCATAAGGCTATTATATGTTAAAGATCAAAGTGATCCAAACAATGTAGAATGCTAGTATAAGGAACACCCAAAGAGTTTTTTCTTCTACCAAAAATAAGATCTTGTTGAAAATATCCCTTTTATCATAGGCATACAAATAAAGTGTATGTGTTCAATGATGCTGAAATACTCTCACAATAATATTATCTCAATGGATTCAACATTAGTACAAATAAGTATGGGGTGAGTACATATTTATCCTAAATATGATTCATTTATTTAACCTCATATCAATCCATGTATCTTATATAAATATAACTAAGCACTTTTTTTGTAATGAAGTATCATCTTTACATCTCAATGGTTTTCGACGAACATCACAATGGGGTTCCAATAGCTTGGGTGATATCATCATGCAATACTATCGTTGATTTTTCTAAATGGATGTTGGCCTCATTTGCAATTGGAAACAAAGAGAGACTAGATTGGCATGTTCTTGCCTTCATCATAGATGATGCTACTACCAAAGTTGAAGTGTTAAGGTGATGTGCTTATTATTTTTATAAGAGGCATAAAAATTATGTGAATGTATATTCTCTGTAAAAATTATTTTATTCCAGGTCTTCAATCAAGTGTAAAGTATTATTATGTGTGTGGCATGTTCATTGTGCACGGTTGAAGAATGTTGGAAGCAAGGTCCAAGGAAGGGAAAAACAAATACCCATTTTTCGTGGTTTAGGAGAAATCATGCATACGTGTAAAGATGATGAATCTATGAAAAAAGAAGCTGAAAGCTTATTTGAAGAATTCAGTGAAGAAAAGAGGTTTTTGGAATATTTTAGAACTACTTGGTTAGCCAACAAGAAAATATGTAAGCTTCTTATTAGTGGTTATAATGAATCTATTTTTCATGTCATATGTATACTTATTAATATATAACTAATAAATTTATTTCTACATATATGTTGGCAAAATCATACAGAAATTTTCCGCATTCCAATCAAGATACGAAAAATGCAATTGAATCTTACCATTGTTATGTCAAGGAAAGGTACCTATGTGAGAAGAACAATGTCTGCAATAGAAGGGTTGATTGGTTAATGTATTTTTTGTTCACAAAGGTTGTATTATATTACAATCATATGCACCGTTTAAAAGAAGCTGGTTTTGTATGACCCAGAAAAATCCAAGAACAATTGAATTCATCCAAATGTAGAGCTAGAAAATCCCAAATGAAGATTGTGTGCCTAATGAAAAGAGTAATGATGATTGCGTGCGTATCCAAAATAAGGATACTCGTGACATTTGGTATAATGTCATATATAAGGGTTCTAATCCACACTTCTGCAATTGTAATTGGGCCCTGAATGGAAATATCTGTAAACATGTATTGAAATTTGAGATGTTAGTTTGTAACACTATTTTGGGTGAAAATGTACCACTTGGTGTCACTGATCCCACTACAGAAAGGCCTAGAATTTTATTTGATTTAAATGAAGCGCCTATATTGGGCCTAGAAATCCAAATAGAACTTTCACCATGGTTTGATTCTCCTCCCAACCTGAATTATCATAATGAAATGAGCATTGATTATTTAAAGAATTTCTAATATAATTTTGAATAAAAAAATGTACGACGAGAGAGTGAATTCTCTAAATTGATGAGATGAAATGTGCTAACTCATCAACTCATGAGAAATTGACATCCATAATTCCTACGAATTTGGGACATGCATATGCATTGAACAAGCTGGTAGACAAAGCATGTCAAGAATATAACAAAATGCTTTTCAATACTATAACTCCATCCAAGATCACGACCAAGAGAAAACTAGTTTCTTGAGTCGAGTAAATAAAAAGAGGTGATGTGGTCGCAAGTGAAAATCAGGGACAAAGAAACTACAATTTGAAAGGGTTGGACGAGTTCATGAAAGAAAAAAGAATGGGTAACAATTGGAGTTATCTTCTCAAAGATAAAGAATTATGGACCACATGCCTCAGATAATGCAAGATTCTATTACACCTAATATTGGTATTGAAATTTCGTGCTATACATTTTTTTACGTTAAATTCGATATATTATCATGTTTAATACATTTACATAACTATATGAACTTTTTTTATTGTTAAAGCTGAGGGACCCACATCTCACAACATTCCAAATTGTAAAATTTGTTTATTTGATGAACATGCTATTGAAAAAATATCTAGCATTGGGAACACTACTTCAGCCATTAACATCCCAATATCCTCCCCAAGAGAATTTCCTCCTATTGTACAACGAATTAGGATGTACCATCGCCCACACCCACCACCTTTTTCCTTCATAAATTCTTCCATGCCTATAACTGCTTCCATGATACCTTCCCAATGCTCACCACTAGCTTCTAGTCATCCACCATTCTCATTTTTTCAATCACCCACCCTTAACATTACAAGGACCCCCCTAGGTTAATACCACAAGCTACGGTGATTCCCACTATCGTACAACCGGTGGGGGTGTATCGTCGCCCACACCCACTACCTTTTCCCTATTTCACTTCCACCATGCCTTTATCCAACACTCGTGAACCATGCTTATATCCGTCACCAAGTGCTCCACCGTTTACCCAGGAAGAGCTGTCTTCTCCATTGCCTCAGATCCTTACAGTGAGAATGAGTATTTGATCAAAATATCATCATGAATTAATGAAATTGATTCTATGCCTTTCAATTTTTACAACTAATTGATTATTGTAATTTTTGCAGAGATATCAATTTGGAAATCCACCTCGGACTGCCAAGAGGGATGAGGGTGACTTATAGATCAATACTTTAGATCGATCATGCTATTGTTTTTCTTTTATGTCATTTGTGGTAATGAGATTCCATTATCTATGTTGGAAATGAAGTTCTATTTTGTAAGAAAGAAAAATGTATAGTTGGACCAATTTTGAATAAAAATAAATAAATTTAGACTTGTGTTTATGGAAACATCTTCATTGAATTTTAAATCCTTATGTGGATCTGATGTTATATTATATCAATGTTACATTACCTTTGATGGATGTAGTTGTAATGGATTTTTATTTTATTATTTAGAAATTATCAAGTTTACAAGTTAAGTTACTTTTATATGTATATCTTATTTGATGTTGCATGCCTAGATGAACATATCATTACTAGGGATCGACCCTTGATTTAATAAATTAGGAGAAGACATGAAGTATAGGGCACAAAACGTGTGTATAGAGGCTAGCATTCTACACAGCTTCCACATATGCACATATCTTTCGTAAATGTACAATTTATTTCCATATATGTGTTTCTTCTTTTTCCCGTATATGTGCATATACGAAAAGTATATGCTTATACAGAAGCCTCACATATACGAAAGATATACACATATACGAATGATGTGCAGATATACAGAAGTTATGCGTATTTATGGAAGATTTGAACATATAGAGAAGATATGTGTATTTAAGAAAGAATCATAAGTTTTATATATGGAGGTAGCACAACTTCTGTATACGTGCATATTTCGTATCACATATCTTCCATATGTGCACAACTTATATGTATGTGCATATCTTCTGTATATGCACATAAACAGAAGATCCACATATATATGGAGGTTAAAGTTGAGTATATAAGAAGTTTGAAGTTATTATCAACTTTTGTATATGTGCATATATGGAAGCTACATATATACAAAAGTTGTGCATATCTTTTGTATATGCACAACTTCTGTATATGCAAAAATTTTATATGTGTGCATATTCTCTCTATATGTGTATCGTACGTATATGCACATATCTTCTGTATATACCCATATTCAAAAGATATGCACATATACTTGAAACATATATATGAAAGCTACACATATACGAAAGATATGTGCATATATCGTGTGCATGTGCAACTTCCTATATACGCATATCCTCGATATATGCATATCTGACACCCTCCATATGCGCATATCTTATGTGCCTATACTGAAGAAGTTCATATATGGAAGACATACACATATATGGAGGCTAGAGGTCTGCACAACTTCTGTATATGCGCATATATTCCATATATGTCCATCTTTTTTCCGTATATGCAATTTTTTTTTCTTCCGTATATGTGTGTACCTTTTGTAAATGTGTATTCCCTCTCTATAGTGCACAACCTCTATATATGCGTATACACAAAATTTGTGCGCATTTGGAAAATATGAATATATATTGGAGTTGTGTATATATGGAGGTTGCATTTGTACATGTGTATGTGCATATATGAAAGATATGAACATATACAAAAGCTTCACATAAACGAAAGGTATGCGCATATATGGAAGTTACACATATACGAAAGGTGTGCACATATATAGAAGTTATGCACATTTATGGAAGATTTGAACATATATGGAAGATATGTGAATTTATGAAAGAAGCATAAAATTCATATGTTCATAACAATCCGTCAGGCGTTCCAACTTACCATGCTAAGATTTCACTTTCTTACGCAAAATATGATTTCAAACAACTAATCAGCCTTGAAGCTTCCTTAAGAATTCATTATCCTTCGTTAAAGTCTAATTTTCTAGTTTTAATTAGGCACATTGATTTTTAAACTTTTAAACTTGGTGTCGAGGCTTCCTTTTTCTAGACCTCTTACTAGAACTAGGTTTGTTTGTTATATCCTTAGCCATTATGAGTCCCTCAATTTCAGGGGCTTTTTGTTCTTCTTGTAACTCCACTACTCATTTAGACTCATCTCGAAGCTTTTCTTTCTTATGCTTAGAAACAATTAATGATCCTCCTTCTTTCACCTCTCTATATAAAATTAATGTTTCTTTCGTAAATACACATATCTTCTATATATGTTCAAATCTTCTGTAAATATGCATAACTTCTGTATATGTGCACATATTCCATCTATGCACAACTTCTGTATATGCATATAACTTTCCTATAGGTGAAGCTTTTGTATATGCACATACATATTTATAGCTAGAACCTTCATATATACACAACTCCAATATATATGTGTATTTTCCATATGCACACAACTTTTGTGTATATGCATATACAAAGGTTGTGCACTATAGAGAAGGTATGTACATTTACAAACGATAGACACATATACGGAAAAAAAAATTGCATATACAGAAAAAAATGTGCATATACGGAAGATATGTGTATATACAAAAGTCGTGCAGAACTCTAGCCTCCATATATGTGCATGTCTTCTGTATATGCACTTCTTCAGTATAGGCACATAAGATATGCACATATGGAGGCTATCAGATATGCCTATATGGAGGATATGTGTATATACGGAAGTTGCACATGCACATGATATATGCACATATATTCTATATATTGTAGCTTTCATATATATGTTTCAAGTATATGTGCATACCTTCTAAATATGTGTATATACGGAAGATATTTGAATATATGTAAGATACACATATACATGGAATAAGCACAGAAATAAAAGTTCTGCATATATGGAAGATATGTGCAGGTAGAGAAGTTGAGCATATATGGACTGTTGTGTATGCATATTATGGAAGTTTTACACAATTTCTTTATACATAGCTTTTGTATATGTGCATATACGAAAATTTCACATATATAGAGGATATACACGTATACAAAAGTTGTGCATATATGGAAGATATGCACAACTTTCGTATATAGATAGCTTCCATGTTGAGATTGGAGTTCAAGGGCAATGTACTATCAGCTGTTTAATTATCCGAATTGTACAGTTGGTGCATCCAGTAAGAATAAGGCCTATAATGTATTGTGCATTTGTGGAAGAAGAATTTCCCTAATTAGTAGGGATTATTTCACAAGGAAACAACACAAGGATATAGGGACTTAGGAAAACCAAAATTTGGTTAAGTACTAGCCTAGCCTTGTTTAGGAAGCAATGAGATAGATGGAGATAGTTTAGAGGTTGCTCGGCTTGAGAAAAGCATTGTAATCTTTTCATATTTTCTGACTAATGTAATATATAGATAACATGGGTTTTTAGTTGTGGACTTACCCAATAAATCATTGTGCAATGTCTTGATTGAATTACTTCTCTTGTACAGTTCATGATTTTGTGATCGTTAATTGATTTCACAATTGGTAGAGTAGATTCAAGTCTATTGTTTTAGTAAATTACAATTATCAGTTTGAATCTATGAAGAATTTTTACATCCTATTAGATTAAAAATGACAATAGAAGAGATGAATATGAGTTTTCCATTTCCGGAGGAATGAGTTTTTCATATCTATTCTCCAAAGCTAGCAGTAGGATCGAGATGCCATCCTACGGTCTAAGGATTGAGTATTCCCTTGAGGGTAGCTCAACTTTCATTGCTTGGAAGGACCAAATGGAAGCAGTCGTGGAAGATAATGGATTAAATGAAAACATTGATAAAAATGCTTTGAAACCAACAACTATAGATGCACATGTTGGCATTATGTTTCTGGTATGGTTATATGTTACATTGTTGTACTTGATGGCAACACCCATGGCATGGCTCTCAATATGATGAGAATTAAGAAGTACGCAGGAGAAAAGTTCATGGAATTTTATGCAGAGAAAAGTTTATAAAAATTTATTTCATGTGGAGAAAAGTTCACGGAATTTTATGCAGAGAAAAGTTTATTTCATATGGGAAAACTTACCTTTGGTCCATGGTAGTTAGTCCTTGGAATTTGAAACTATGGTTTTTGGACCATGGCATCTCGACAGACGTGTTGATCCCTAGTATTGAGTTGATGGTATTGGTTTGTTATGGTTTTGGCCCGTGGTATTGGTCCATGATTTGAGGAAGAGCTTCCCTATATAAAGCAAAGGAGATCATTTGGCTTGTGTATGCTTTTGGGTTGAATATCTTAAGATCTGAAATATTGGGTTATTGTTTCAAAAGCTCGATCTATATGAAAGTGAAGTGGAAAGCGAATCTGTGAAGGTTGATCTCTCGAGCGCTGCAGCTGCGGAAGTGCGGAGG
>APFE030136117.1:0-38858 GCA_000404065.3 Pinus taeda
GTTAAGTACAGTGCGTACTAGTACGCACTTTTACTTTGTACACAGAGCGTGGCCGCACCTGTGCCAACAGGCTGCCTGCGTACCCCTGTCAAAACCTTAGAAAATTTCAAATTTTTCATTTTTACCCATTAGATTTTGTTTATAGTTTATTTATTGCTACCCAGATCCACTGGTTACCTATCAGAAGCTTTCATCTTGGCTTGTTCCATTGGCATTCTTGCTTTAAGCTTTCATCAATTGGGTGTTTTGAGTCTCTTTTTTGAGAAATTCTTAATTTGATTTCCTTTGGTCATTACTTGGAGGTTTGTCTCAGTCTTTTCACAATTTTGCATCTTTTTGCTTTTTTTTGCAAAAAAATTTCCCCCTCATTCACCGGGGGGGGTAAATTGTGTATGAGTGTTAATCGCCTTTGAGTGTTTTTATTTTTTGATCTTTTAAACTCTCACCCAATTTTCTTGATTTGCACTTGATTGGTTCTTAAATTACATTAGAATCATCTTGTGTTTGAGAATTCTCTTGCATAGATCACACTTGCATAATTAGAATTCTCATTTGTGCATAGATTACATTTGCACACTTTTCAAGTGAATTGTGCATAGATTACAATTGCATAGATACCTTTACCCTTTGGGTGTTTGCCTTCTTCTCTCGATTTCACATTTCTAGCCCTAGGGCATCTAGTGGCTTTGTGTGTCGAGCCTCCCTTAGGTGTTTTTGGTCTTCTATTCGTCCAGTTGACTCTCTAATTGCTCCCTTGCACTTGCTTGGTAGTTGTGAATCATTTTGTTGCGTTATTTGAGTGACTTGCTTTGTCTTCACTTGAATTCCGCTTCACCTCACTTTGAGCCTAGATTACACGGCTCATTGGTGTTTTTGGGACTTTTCTCATTGTTTGGAGGTTTGTTTGGTGATTTAGGGGACTGAATGTGCTTGTATTGAACGAAATTTGTTTGTTGTCATTTCTCAAAGTTGTTTAGTGCATTTTGCCATCAACAAAAGGAAAAATCTCTTTTGCTTTGTATTAGTTAATGAGAATTAGAACTTTTCATTTCGATTAGTGATTAGTGATGTTAAAGAAAAGTTTGCTAATTTGCATTAGCTGCATTAGGGAAGTTCTTTGTTGTTTTGTGATCGTTTCATTCGCATGAAAGCTCAAACTCTCTCGCAACTAGCATTCATCGAATGGAATGACATGTTTTGGCATATAGATTGCATTTAGGGATTTTGAGAAATTACATACGGTAGGACCTGAAAACCAAAACTTAACTCAAGATCAACCATAAAATGAATTAAATAAACTTAACAACGCATTGGAACTTAACGCAAACATCTAGAGGTCTAGGCTAGAGACGTGTTCCGGCGTCGTTAAACCTAGTCACTATTGTTTCACATTACGGTTGGGTGATTCCTCCTTCTGTGACTCTATAGTGATCTAACACGGATTGTGCTCCCACATATCATCGAGTATATGGGGATACCCCACTAGGTTATCATCCTTGATCCATAGGAAGCCATGTCTGCTACCCTATAAGCCGTAACGCACCGAACACAGCATTCAGGAAGATTGACTGCAGTACGGAAAGTCCTTGGTTTTCATATGATTGCCAAGGTGTATAAGCCGTTTTACGGATTGTCTGGTAAACCCTTTTCCTAGTTTCTCCAGAGTAGTCACTTTTGATCCTTTTTGGACTCCTTAAAATAAAAGGCTCACTTGAGCAGTTTGTCACTTCGGGCTCACAAAACATTCGAAGGCGACTAGAGTCACCTTTTTGTCCTTTTCTCGACTCTTAAAACATGAAAAGGTCAAGTTCAGTTCCTTTGTCTTAAAATTTATTCGGCTGCATTCACATTTACCCGGTTAGGTCTTGTACATGTTAGGTTGAGTAGGTTTCTTTTTCGTTCTTGATGGAAACTTTTTCGGGGTTCACCAACCCAAGTTTCCCCCCTGACGGGAATCCTGGTCATTTCCCTCCTCTCGGGAATGTTGGTGCTCCTTACATGGCAACGTTGTCCCTCCCGGGATTAACTGTTAGGTTGCCTATTTGGTTTTTCTCAACCTCTCTGGTCCCCGCCGTCTCACCTACTGATCAATCAGTCCCTCCACCTGAACAACCTCATGTTGATTCTAAGGTGGACCTCTCCCCTTCTACGCCCACTTTTACGTCCTCATCTTCTACTTCGCCTGGTGAAAGTCTCGATTCAAGTAACCAGGTGGCTAAGAAGAAGAAGAAGAAGACAAAGAAGAAGAAGGCTCTCAAAGGAGAGGCTAAAAGTGCAGCTACCCCCTCGAGTACACTTGAAGTCGGGCCACCTTCTGCTCCTCCGCGGAAGGTCAAGTTTCCTTGTAGATTGTGCAAGGATGACCACCTTCTTCGCGATTGTCCTGGCATTCCCAGGGTCTTAAAAGTATGGTCCCACGATCCAGCCCACCCCTCATCGCCCTCTGAATCTCACAGCGATGCTACTCTATCAGTTGGGAATAGTAAAGGAAAAGGGAAAATTCGAATCCCTTGCAGACTTTGTGAAGGCAATCATCCCCTTCACCTTTGTTCGCTCATGGATAAAGCCTCCGACGTCTTGGAAAGTCTCGCGGCTCCCTCACCCCAACTCCCCGTTGGATATCAACATCTTTCTACAGCTGTAGATCGTCCCCCTGCTGAAAACGAGATTGGTTCAAATTCCTCTCTTGTCCAGCCTCCTCTTCCTGAACCTGGCTCTGCCCAGCCTGTTCCAGACCAACTATTGGTCGGAAAGAGTGTCGACTCGAGTTCACAACCCGATCACTCTGTTTTAGAAGGGTGTAATTCCCATGTTCTTCTCGTCTCTTCAGATTCCCCTGAGTCCGGAAATGACTCTCCTATCCAAGCTGATCCAGAGGGTCCTTCTTTGGTTTCTTTAGAGCAGGGGGGCAATCATATGATTCCCCCACCAAGTAGTTCTGTCGTTCCCTTCGACTGGAGTCACCTGACTACTTTCCACCTTCCATCCCATGTGCCTTTCTATATTACAGTACATGCCTATGATAAGGCAATACCTGGCACTGTCTTGGATGAGGGTGCGTCGGCCAGTCTTATGTCGTACACTACTTGGCAAGCTTTAGGTTCCCCGTAGCTCGGGTCGGTCACGCAGAATCTGTTGGCTTTCGACGGAGGAGCCTGTCCATCTCTAGGAGTCCTCCCAACGTTCCCTATTACTTTGGGAGGTAAAACCGTCTCTATCGATGTGTTGGTTACCCAAGGTGTTTTAGATTTCAGTCTTCTCCTTGGTCGCGACTATGTTTATGCTATGGGAGCCCTTGTCTCTTCACTTTTCCGTGTGGTTTGCTTTCCACATGATGGAAGAATGGTGACTATCGATCAATTGTCATTCGTTAGTCCCCCGATGCCTCCTGCACAGTTGTCGTCCCCCCTAGTTTTTATCCACCAGTTGTATTTGCCCCCCCGCAAATCAACTACGTGGCCACCTATCCCATACCTGTATCCAGCGATGCCATCGTCGTGCAGAGTGTCCTGGGGGCGTTGGGTCCTAACTTCCGAGACGTTGACCTCCCACCGGGAGAGCCAGTCTTGGAAGCCCCAACTTCCTGTTCATTATGATGAAGTTCGGGCCGAGCATAGTTCTTAATCTTGTGTCAAGCTCATTAAAAAATGAAATCAGAGTTATGAGGATAGTTCCTTTCCTAGGTCAACCTCATTAAAAAATGAAACAATTCCTCCCTTTCCAGATTGAGTCTTTTGATTCAAATCTCGTAATATACAAGTCGAGTCTTTCCAAGATCTCAAAAGTGAACCTTCATTCCATCCACTTTGTTGAATGCAATGAAGCTTGGGGGGCATGTACCTCGTTTTGCGTCATTATGCTGGGGGCATGCGAACTTATGACAAGCATAGTTTTTCGTTTCAAGCTTGTGTAAACATGAAACCAAATCCAAGTAGAGTTCTCTATGGTTCAAGCTTGTGTAAAAATTAACCCATACTTGAGTCACCTTTAAGCTCTTTTATAACTCGTAAAATATGAAAATATTGCCGAGTATTTTTTCCTTTTTGACTCGCTAAAGAGAATAAAAATGGAGGTCTGCTTTCAGCTCTTTTCTGACCGTTTAAAGATGAAAATATTGTCAAGTTATTCCTCTCGACTCGTTAAATGGACATGAGAGGTGGTCATCTTTAAACCCTTTTCCGACCGTATAAAAAATGAAAAGATCGTCGGGCCCTTGTCGTTTCAGGCTCATTAATGGTTACGAAACGACGTGATATCGATCGCTTTTTTACTTTTTTAGGTCGGTGTCACTACTTATGAAAATTACTTCTCGGTTGTAATGATCGGGCGGTTCTTTCAAGCATAGTTTTATACTTTTTCGGGCTCGAGAGACACAACTTTATGAAAAAGGACACCCCTGGAGTTTTCTATTTGTTGTCTTTTCAAACTCTCTAAACATGAAAAGACGTCGAGTTTTTCCTTTGTCAGACTCGTTAAAACTTTAATGACATCAGGTTTCGTCGTGTTGACACCTCTCAAGCATATGCTATCCCCGTCAAGCTTGCCATCCAAAAATAACCGGGGTACTCGCCATAAATGGTGGGGGAATAAAGGAATCATAATCATCGTCGTGTCAGCAGTATGTCACTCTTGAACATGGCACTTGTCTGCATTCGTGTCTAGGTGGGGACATCTCATCTTGTGTCATACTTGCCTCCGTGGGTTTGGGTTATCCTGTTTGACCATTCATCTACTCATCATCTTGTCATTATGACCCCTGATCATTTGACATCAAATACTACCAAATCCGTTGTTGTGCTGCCGATATGTTCAAGAGAAGTTGACCTCTGCAGAATACTCAACCTCCCTCTGATATCTCACACAAAACATGTTATCCCTCTCTGTCTCATGCCGATGATGTGGGAAACATTATGGCCCACCTTCGATCAAGATCACTTCCTGTCGATTTCAGCTCATTATCCAGGAAGATGACCTAGA
Source organism: Pinus taeda (assembly GCA_000404065.3). Lineage (NCBI taxonomy): Eukaryota > Viridiplantae > Streptophyta > Pinopsida > Pinales > Pinaceae > Pinus > Pinus taeda. The sequence continues at coordinate 4,978 of APFE030136117.1, forward strand.
GACTCCCTTTAGGTGCCTTGGGGCCTGCATGCCTAAATGGCAAGTTCTTCGTGTTCGACACGAGGATTTCATTACTAGCCTCCGATCGAATGATTCTACGGGTGTTTGACACCAGCTCAATGATTCACACACCGTGGATTGTACTTATAGTACCTTGAGGACCATTGTCATTATTGGTGGTACCTCTCGCGTCTGTTAACAGTTTTTATCATTGACTGGTAATCAGATGATGTTCATGCATGTTCGACTCCAACTCATGTATTCGCATGCCTGAACTTGTACTCTGTTCGGGTCGAGATGGAGCGCAAGACCCCAGATTTTGTTTATTGGGATCTAGGTTGCGATTTGTGGCTTATTATGATCATTACATGACTCATTCACTGGATGGCTGCGACCATGCCTGAGTTTATTTATCGATCCCCTCTGGATGGCTGCGCCCATACCTTGGATCTAGATTGTTATATACTCTATTACGGATGGTTGCATACCACATATATCATGTACTTGAGATATCAGTTGTACTTCTTTATGTACGGCGGCCATGTTTTCAGTCACACATGTTCTTGTAAAGCATTTCACCCCTCTCTCTCTTGGCCCTCATGTTTTAGGGGGCATCTGTTACACAGTAGTTTGTCACCATTTGTCACCGTCCCTGTTACCCCTCTCTTGCACCTTGGAGGACTCATTCTGGGACTTGTGAGAAGTGACAAGACTTGAAACCACTTGCATCATTCACCTTTGAACATGAGCTTCACATGCCCTGAAGACATCTCCTGCAGCTTGCCCATAAAAATAGCCCTTTTTACATTAGCGCGGGGCCACTGTGTTCTTCCCATGCCAATGGGGAAAATCCTCTAAAAGGGGCGCGCTATTAGTGCTCTGTCCCAGAGTCGCAATCGCGCCAACCTATTTGGGAAAAGTTTTTAACCAATCAACCTCCAAAAGTTCTCTCCAACTCATTCACCAATTGAATCTATGTTAAGTGAGGATGGTTTGGCTTCGAATCTCCTTGAATGGGAAGTAGTTTGCCACCCTTCCATGGAAGTTTCCAAGTGATGAAGCCAAATCCATCATTGTTGTGATTGACTTTATCTCTTCCTCTTTCATCTATAAAAGCTTGTCTCCATGCCTTGAGCAAGCTAGTAGTAGTGGTAGTGGTAGTAATACTGGTGCTAAAAGGAAGATATTAAGAGATTAGAGTTGCAAGAGCCTTCTTTGTGTCCATAAAGCTTAACCTAAGTAAGGAGATCTTGTCACCAAAGAGAGAGAGGCTTGTCCCTCATCCCTTCAAGCTTTGCAAGACTTGTGTAGCTGAGCACCCAGCCAAAGGATGACTTGATGTCAGGACGCTGGTTGTATTCTCCTTTGTTGATTATTAATAATAGATGACTATCATTATGGTTCCACTCTCATTGTTGTAATGATTGATGTTGAGTTATATCCTTCCTGACTGATGTATAATTGCATTTATTAGATTTCACGCTTGTGTTTGTGTTGTTATCTTTGTGTGCAGGTGTTCGTTCACAAAGATAGTGGAGGACTGTGACCGGCAAGGCAAAGGAGCGTGGGCGACGTCTCTTCTATGAACAAAAGCGTTGGAATCCAAGTAGGTCTTCATCACCTACCTTTTATTTGCAATTAGGGACTTGCGTGATAGCATTGTTTGATTGTTGCTAGACCCGTTCTGGGCTAGTAGGGATCGCCTCTATCCGTAGAGGGGATTTACCTCTCCAACAAGAGAGATCAATATATTAGTAAGTAATGGTGTTAATTTAAGTATTTAAAGACTACTCAAGTAATTTCTAAGTGGACAGAGGAGGATATGGTGTACTTAGACATAGTGGGGTACTAATCTCCCAATAATAAGTTTAACATTTTATTTTAGGATGAAGCTGGTGTTGCAAGCCAAATATCTTACAATTATAGAAGTAATACACCAATTTTGATATTAGAACAATTAATGAAATTGTTGGGTAGAGGATATTTCTTGGGTGCATCTTCAAGGAGTTAAAAACATATGTTCTAATTGAGATAAATACTTGCTTGGAAGGCAATTCATATTTGAAGGTTTCCATGATAGGAATGAAAATGAAACATTTCATGTGATTTCCCCCCATAACATACCATTCATACAACAAAAATCTTAATCTACCCTATTGTTACAATTTTCATTGCATTAGGATATGGTGGTGGCAACTAGAGCCATCCTAACAATAGTTGGAAAAGGAATACACTAGCAATTTTCCTCTATGGCTCAAAAGGATGTTAAAATGTATGGTTCTAGGATTTTGTGGAGATTTTATTAGACAAGTTGTTTGACAAGAAATAATCTATATTTACTGATATCCATTATCTTTTTCTAGAGAATACCCATACCCATTTGACCTTCATTATTGTAAGAATACAAAATATTATTTCTACTTCTTAGATGATTACCAAAAACAATCAATTCCGTCATACATAAGTCCTCAAAATAACCATTGAAAGTGTCAAAGCATTGTCTTACAATTTTGCTAGAGAAACTTCTTCAATAAGGGACCCACTAGGACCACAATGTTCAATTATTATTGGATCCCATACCTGTAAAACAAAAGAAATAAATAAAAACTTGTTATGTAAATAAGAAATTTACTTAAAAAGATGTTTAAAAGTAAATGCTTTCCTCCGTGGTAAAAAAGGTCCTTTCCAACACATAGTACATTTTATTTAGTCTAGGTTTTCATGATCAATGTCAAGGCAATGATGGTTGCACTTCAATATGTAGACAAGTGTGGAGACCATTTCATGAATATATTTTATATTTTTCAAGGAGACTTTTTAAAGCTCTATCAATTTCCTTTTCTAGAATTTCGTGTTAGTGTTTATGTCAACTCCAGTAAGTTCAACATTGGAATGTCAAGAGATTATTATGTGGTTGCAACAAGGAGCTAGATAGAGAAATTTCAAACAAAGGGAGACTTTTGGTTGGGAACAACAATGTTTCTCCAATGACTTGGTTGGGTTCCTAAGTCATAGAAAAAATAAGGCTATCTCTGAGGGCATGATAGCTAGGGAGTATGAAGGTCTGCTAGTGAATGTCAGGAAGTGATAACACATGCTAGATAGTTTGAAGGCATGTTAGGCATGCTAGGAAATTCCAAATACTAAGGCATGCCACGATGTGTCAAGTGTCAAGGAGTGTCAAGGAGTGATATGGAAGCACAAGGGAGCACAAGGTCAAAATGCATGGAAATGAACAAATAAGAGTGTGTGTCGATAGGGGTTGTTGGTGAGTTCAAATTATGCTTAAGAGGGAGTGAAAAGCTATGCCAATAAATGTTAAGTCAAGCTAGAGGCCATGGCAACATGTAAATATGTGTTAGGTTCTAGGGTGTGCGAATGTGTGCTAGGGAGTGTTTGAGAGTGTCAGGGAAACATAAGGGAGCACAAGGTCAAAATTCATATAAATGAATGAACGACAGTGTGTGACAAGGAGTGTTAGGGAGTTCCTAGAGTGTTAAGGAGGGAGTGATAAGGTTATATTCTAGGCAGTGCTAGGGAATGTTGGAGTGCGAGGAAATGTCAGGGAATGTTAGGGTGTGCAAGGGAGTGTCAAAGAATGCCAAGGAATGCAGGGGATGCTAAGTAGATGTGCCACATAGTGCCAAGGGATTCTAAGGCATGTTAGGTGTTATGGCATGTCAAGATGTAAACTATGTTTCTTATTTGTTTTATGGCCATGGTTGGACGTGAGCCTTATCTTCGTAAATTGTTAAGTGGGATGAGTTAAGATTGGACATGAGTAGGCTAAGTTGAGTTATAGGAATTTATTAGGTGGCGAGGCATAGTGTAGTTGTAGTATTTGTAACTTGGTAAAGTTGTTATAGTCAAGCTAGAACTTGGTTGGATTACCAAGTTGCAAAAAAAGTAAGGATAGTTCTGAAGGCACGATATTTTTGGACTTACAAGGCATACAAAGAAAGGAAAAAGGCATGCAAAAACATAACGGAAAGTGTTAATGAAAGTCAAGGAGCATTAGGCAGTGTGATTGCATCACACGGTAGAACTATGTCAAAATGCATGGAAATAAATGAATAAGAATGTGTGCTAGAGAGTGTTAGTGAATTGTAAGTGTGCTAGGGACGAAGTGTGTTAAGAGAAGTTCTAACTAGAATTTGTAGGAAGAATGCCTACAATTATTATAATTGGATGGAAAAAGTAGTTTTTGACAAAAGGAGACTTTTTTTTGGGTGCAACATTATTTTTTAAATTACTTGGTTAGGTTCCCAAGTTGCAAAAAAAGAAATTCTATCTATGAGGGCATGATAGCTAGAGGGTGCCAATGTGTGTCAAGTAATTCCAGTAAGTGCTAATACATTCTAAATTGTTCTAGGGATTGTTAGGGATGCAAAACATGTTAAGTTCTAAGGAATGCTAAGATGTGCCATGTGCCATGGTGTACCAATGCATGTTAGGGAGTGTTGAGGAGTTTTAAGGAGTTCTAGTGAAACATAAGGGAGAATTAGTTTCAAATGCATTGAAATGAATGAATAAGAGTGTGTGATGGGGAGTGTCACTGAGTTATAGGTATGCTAAGCAGAGAGTGAAAAGATATGCTAGGTATTTCCAAGGAATGTTAGAGTTTCAAGACAACATTCCAATATGTGTCAGGTGTTAGGATGTGAGAATGCGTACCAAAGAGTGTTAGGGATGTTAGGAAATTATATATTATAGAGAAATGGAACACATAAAATATTGCAGAAATATAAACATAGAAAACACATAAAACAAGAGACATACAAATAAACATGGTTCACCCAGTTTGGGCTATGTCCACAGAGAAACAACCAGTCCTTCCTTTATATTATCCAACAAAATGAAGAGATACAACCTACAGGAGATCCATTGTAATTCCCTCTTCACTCTCACACAATTTCCTCTCTCTTTTTCACTCAGAATATAGATCTACATAGACGCAATAAAATTCCCTCATATATAGTGATGGGTTGCCTTCTAGGGCAAAAAATCCTAAATTAACCATAACTTCTACCATCAGATCTCCGCCTAATGAACGGCCCAGATTCACTAAGAAATTACAACATTTTACAAGGAAATTTTATATCTATTTTTAGCTTTGGGGGTGCTGCCCCCAATCCCTTGCTGGGGGGGACTCCCAAATGTAGCACCTGCACCCCCTGGACCCCCCTGCAATGCAAATATTATGGGTGGCATTGCCACCCCATTACAAATGGGGTCCAATGTGGTGATACCTATGAATAAAGAAGATAATCAGGCTCCACACGCAACAAGGGAGTTCCAGGAAAACACAATGGATCACCAGGTAAAAATGCATGGAAATGAACGAATAAGAGCATATGACAAGGAGTGTTAGCGATTTATAGGTGTGCTAAGGAGGGAGTGACAAGGTGTGCTAGGTAGTGCCAAGGAATTCCATAGTGTTAGGGTGACATGCTAATGTATGCTAAGTTCCAGGTTGTGGCAATGCATGCCAGGGAGTGTTAAGGAGTATGATGGAAACACAATGGAGAGCTAGTTCAAAATGCATGTAAATGAAAGAATAATAGTGTGTGATAGGGAGTGTTAGTGAGATCCAAGTGTGCTAAGGAGGGAGTGAGAAAGTTATATGCTAGGTAGTGCCAAGGCATGCAAGAGTTCCAAGGCATGTCAAGGAGTGTTACAGTATGGTAGGGAGTGATAAAGTATGCTAAGAAGGGAGTTATAAGGTATGTCAGACAGTGTTAAATCATGTTAAAGGCTAGGGAAATATGTCAAGATGTGTCAGGTGATAAGGTGTTCCAATGCATGCTAGGGAGTGTTATGGAGCGTCGGGGAAACACAAGGAAGCACTAGCTTCAAATGCATGGAAATGAATGAATAAGAGTGTGTTACAAGGAGGGTCAATGAGTTATAGGTGTGCTAAGGAGGAGTGACAAAGTATGCTTGGTAGTGCCAAGGAATGCTAGAGTGCTAGGGAGACATGCCAAGATGTGTCAAGTGCCAAGGTGTGCCAATGCGTGCCAGGGAGTGTTAGGGAGTGAGATGAAAACATAAGGGAGAAATAGTTAAAAATACATGGAAATGAATGAATACTGGTGTGCGATAGGGAGTGCCAACGAGTTCCAAGTGTGCTAAGGAGGGAGTGGCTAGGTTATAAGTTAGGCAATGCCAAGGCATCCAAGACTGCTAGGGCATGTCAAGGAGTGGTACAATGTGCTAGGGAGTGCTAAATCATTCCAAGGAATGTAGGGGATGCCAACACAGACCACATAGTGCTAAGGGATTGTTAGCTATGCGAGGTGTTATGGCATGTCAAGATGTAAACTATGTTGCTCAGTTGTTTTATGCCATGGTTGGACATGAGCCTTGACTTCGTAACGTGTTAAGTGGAATGAGTTAAGATTGGACATGAGTAGACTAAAATGAGTTATAAGCCATTCTTAGGTGAACAAGGAACAGTATAGCTGTAGTAATTGTAACTTGGTCAAGATGTTGTAGTCGAGGTAGGACTTGGTTGGTTACCAAGTCTTAAAAAAACAAGGGTAGTTATGAGGGCATGATAGCTAAGGAGTGACAGGGCATGCCAAGGTATCAGAATGTGTGATAACACATGCAATATAGTGCCAATGCATGTCACGGAGCATTGGGGAGTGCCAGGGAATCACAAGGGAGAACTAGGTCAAAGTGCATGAATAAGAGTGTCTTGCAGAGAGTGTTAGTGAATTCTCGGTGTCCCAAGGACAAACTATGTGAGGAGAATTTTAGAATAGGACATGCAAGAGGTAATCCTATGATTATGATAAGGGGATGGAAAATATAAATTTTAGACAAAGGGAGACTTTGGGCTAGGTACAACACTATGTTTTAAATCAATTAGTTGGGTTCCCAAGTCGTAAAGAAAGTAAGGCTATCTAAGAGGGAATGCCAACTAGGGAGTTCCAAGGTGTGCAAGGAATTCCTAGAAGTGCTAACACATGCTAAAAAGCTCTAAGGCATGTTAGGCATGTCAATATGTGCTAGGTGTTAGGGTGTGGTGCCAACACATGGTAGGCAGTTCTAGGGAAACACAAGGGAGGACCAGCTTCAATTACATGGAAATGAATGAATAAGAGTGTGTGATAGGGAGTGTTAGAAAGTTCTAAGTATGGTAAGGAGGGAGTAACAAGGTATGCTAGGTAGTTCCAAGGCATGATAGAGTGCTAGGAAAGCATGATGACATGTGCCAAGTGCTAGGGTGTGCCAAGGAGTCTTAAGGAGTGTTAGGGAAACACAAGGGAGCAATAGGTATTAATGCATGAAAATGAATGAATAAGAGTGTATGACGGGGAGCATCAGCGAGTTCCAAATGTGCTAAGGAGGAGTGACAAGGCATGATTAACAATGTTAAGGAATGCTAGAGTTCTAGGGTGGAATGTGACCAAATGTGTCAACGCCTGCAAGGATGTGTTAGCTGGGAGGGAAACACAAGGGAGCACTACATAAAAGTGCATGGAAACGAAAAAATAAGGTTTTGTAATTGGAAGTGTCAATAAGTTCAAGGTTCATTAAGGAGGGAGTGAAAAGGTATTCTAGGTATTTTTAAGGCATGCTAGAGGCCAAGGCAACATGCCAAGGTATCCTAGGTACTAGTGTGTACCAACAGGTGCCAAGGAGTGTTAAGGAGTGCCAGGGAAACACAAGGGAGCACAATGTCAAAATGAATGGAAATGAATGAATAAGAGTTTGTGACCAGGAGTGTCAAGAACATCTAAGTGTGCTAAGGAGATAGTGACAACGTATTCTAGGTACTGCCAAGGAATGTTAGAGTGCTAGGCCAACATGCCAATATGTGTCGGGTGTTAGGGTGTGCCAATGCGTGCTAGGGAGTGTTAGGGAGTGTCACAGAAACACAAGGAATCACCAGGTCAAAATTCGTGGAAATGAATGAATAAGAGTGTGTGACAGGGAGTGTAAATGAGTTCTAGGTGTGTTTAGGAGAGAGTGACAAGGTTATATGCTAAGTAGTGGCAAGTTATGCTAAACTAACAAGGCACATCAGGAAGTGATAGGGTGTGTTTGGGAGTGCCAAAGCATGCCAATTAATGATGCAACATAGTTCTAAGGCATTCTAAGACATGTGAGGTGCTATGGCATGTCAAGATGTAAATTTTGTTGCTTAGTCATTTTGTGGCCAAGATTGGATGTGATGAGCCTTGTCTTGGTAACTTGTTAAGTGGGATGAGTTTAGATTGGACATGAGTAGCATAAGATGAGTTACATGTAGTTCTTAGGTGAATAAGGCATATGTTGAATTTCCATGACATGTGAGAATTTCGGCTTGGTATTAGAACCTTTGATCCAAACACACTCAAGCGCCACAACACATATACTTTTCACAATGAAATCTAGACACATCCGAGAATCAACTATTGCACATGACAATTTTTAATTTTTGCAAACCCTTATTCATTATATTACAAACTATAAGGGAACATGTTAGATCTCTTGTACCACGGATCATGGCCCTTTACAATTGTATTGATACAAGATATAAAACTAGGGCTTGGTGTTAGTCCTTTGATAACCAATATACCTTGAACAAGACAACATTGATTTACATGTTAACAGTGGCCACACACAACCCTTTCTGTCCACGTGTCTAGAACACATATGGCATGTCCTCTTGCCTCCCATTCTGCAACTGATCAGTCTTCCTCTATCACTGAACTCAACTCCTTTAGATTACTAAACTCAACTCAACAAAATCTTCCCTCTATCTACCTCATTTTTCCATCAAGGTCTGCAACACTTAGGGTCTTCAATCAACTGTTCACAACTCCATTTGTGAATAACTCTTTGGTATGCCCATTTTTTCCATAATGTTGCTCTAATATGACATGTCTAGGGCTATTAATGTAAACCTTCTTCTCATTGGCTCAATCCTCTACAATACATCAAACTAGGGCTAGTTGGCTAGCCCACTTGGCTGCTACTTTAGTCCTTCAAATTTTTCCCATCCTTAGGCCCAATACGCTTACCCTTCTATTAGTTTTGTTGTCCTTCATAAGTATAGGACTTAGGGCTCTTCTTTGATAGTCACCTAATAACCCTCCAATTGTACTTGAACTTCCATCAATTTTCCCAACCACAATCAATTGTTTTACCAATATAGGGCCCACAACACTACCCCCATCTAGGGCTCTTCAAATCTTCCACCTAATAGTGATTTTAGTGCTCTCAAAATCACTACTTGTGTGTACCAATTTCTTTATTGTCCAATCTATGAACAAATTTGAACTACTCCCCTTATCGTCCTTATAACAATCCATAAATGACTGAATTGGGGTCAAAAATCATCCACTAATAGTCCATTGACTAATTGTTTATAGCCTACTTGAGATATCTGTCCAAAACTCTGTGGGAATTCCACCAAAATCAACTCCTCCTCATGTCAATCCATTGCTTATATGGCACATTTCCTCTTTTCAATCTTCTACTCAAGTTCCATATTCCTTTGGATCTTATATCTCCACACATCTGAAAACCATCATCCATAAATGTGGTCTATATTGTAGAGATAATCCTCGCTCTAAGGGTCATGACCCCTCTCCGTGTACACATATTTTCCATAGCCTTAAGGGCATACCTTATGGACTGAACATGCTAGGAAACCATCTTAACTAGGGCATTATACATATATTCTAATTTCTTTAGAAGAAGGTCTATCCACCCATAGAAAAAACAACAATTGTTGCCCCCATAAGAGACTTGACCTAGATCATATGGATGCGTAGATTATGGGCATTGCTTTTACTAAAGATTGACCTAAACTTTAGATCTCTACGACCCTCAAACTATAGTTACCTCAGTCAATATTACACCTGTGACTACTATTTTGGACCTAAATTCCAATGTAGACACTCCACTTGTGTTGTTCTTTATCATAGACCTTGCAACCTGTTATCACAAAATCAGTACTGATGGCTGCTAATCAGTTAGACTCTATGTAACTGTTTCAGACCAGACTTTTGGCTAAGGATTAGCCTCCCTAACCTGAGAGGGCTCTCTCAACATAAACTACTAATTTGTCTTTAAACACAAAGAGGGCTAACTCTTGAAATGAACATTTAATAAACATGATGGTTGGACAGACATCATAACATTTCCTCCATTGGGCTCATGGAGTCAAACACCTTTTCAATAAACTATCGACTACTCATTCATGGAAGTCAAGGCATGTAATGTTTAAACACTCAAAACATTTCTCAAATAACCATCAACTCGTAAGTACACACAGGAAGTCTAAGCACTAGGTGAATTCAGAGTGATTGTGTACCTAAAGAGCTGTAAAACATGAAGGACAAGAACCTCAACTAATAAGTATACACAGGAAGTCTGAGCACTAGGTGAATTCAGAGTGATTGTATACTTATAAAGCTATAAAACATAAAAGATCAAACAGAACCACATACATCTTGAGCATTTTAACAAAGTATGAATCTTGAGAAGAATAAGCAGTCTTTCTATTACTGTAAAAAGTCTTGTACATAGGCCCATAAAAACTCTGTTTTTTGCATAAATATCCAACCCTCATTACATCAGAGTTTCCTCTATATATAGGAAAATATTCTTAACTACTTTGAGCTTCCTCCTCCAGCATGAGGGGAGCTCGATGACTAACATTTACTATCCTTATCTATCTTAACAGACTCATTAAATCTACTAAGCATTCAACTGTAATTACAAAAGAGTTCTAATCAAACTTAAACTCTAATTTTATTCTCCTCGTATCATGATTCCTTTCTAGGTCTTCGACAGCTGTCTCCTTTAGTTATGGCCATGATTGCTGAGATAAGGATGTATGAAACCAGATTAGCCTTGGATGCTGAACGTGCTGGTGGTTCATTTATCATAATAATAAACCCCTGTTTCCTCGGTCTTTGTTTCCCATCATCCTTCGAAAGTTAAGGAATGTGTTCCCAGCTGTTTAATACTTCAGAATTGATGAGCATCATCATCTTTCCAGATATGCCGGAAGCCTTGTTGATTGAACAAGTGTACAAGCCAACATCCTCGTATGCATCTTCAGCCAAACCCTAACCACCGGTAATAAAGTACCTTTATTAAAGCTCTAGCTTAAGACAAAATCTTTTACCTTTATGAAGGATGGACACTTGTCATTATTTGAATGGCCCTGATAGCCTCATCTGGTTTCCTTGATGTTCATTTGGCCTTTTCTTCAAAATCTGCTGACCTCATCATTAAACTTGTTATTTTTTTCAAAAAACAGCATCCACAGCAGTTTCGTAGCACGCTACGAAACTGTTGTTCTTTTCAAAAACACAGTCTTTAATGAATGTATCAATATTCTTTGTGACTGTAACAGCTCTGCTTCTGGCTTCAAAATTCCTAATTTACCTTGATTTTATATGCTACGATTGCATGCCTTAAAAAACAATGAACTTAAGTAGAATAAAACAAAACTTTGGAGCAACACCTGACTTTTAAAATGTGAAATTTTATTTGGGAGCTAACTTATTTAGTTGTGCCTTTAGTTTTGCAACCTCCTTTTCCATGGCTGCTATTTCTGCTACGGCCCTCTCCATCTCAGCCACTTCTTTTTCAGTTGCCTCCCATTGTTCCTTTGAAGATGTAGTCTTTGTTTCTTTGGAAATGGGAACCTTTTTATTCAAATCTTTCTTCTTGATTTCTTTTGCTTTTTCTGTTCTGGGCAGCTGCTTCTCCATTTCTTTTGCTTGTCTTCTTGTATAGGGTTTTTTCTTCATTTTCTCTGCCTCCTCTGTTTTAGGCAGTTGTTCAATTACTTCTGTTGAAGGCACCTTCATAGCTACCTCTTCCCTGTGCAATTGCTCAGCTTCTTTAATTTGCTTCCTGGTGACTGGCCTCCATGGTTTGAACATAAATTCTTTACCAGGTTCCTCAAACCTTAACCTCTTTGCGGCCTTTGATTTTTTGGTGCTTTCTGGTGATGATTGAGTTAGGTCAATATGCATTGACTCAACCTGCACTGATTTAGCTTGCTCAAAATCAATTGCCTCAAGCAAATCATTTAAATTGGCTTTTGATATTGGACTTTCTTCCACAGCTATTGATTTGCCTTTTTCTTTACTTAATTGACTTCTGGTTTTGACTCTTGATACCTGTTCAACTCCACTTGACCCTGGTGCATTTTTCTTGTGCTTGATTTTCTCCTTTGATGATGATTGCGGTGTCTCTTTGATAACTAATGGATTTATTAATTCGTTCAATTGGGTCTTGGTTTTCTTCTTGCCTTTTATCTCCTTTCTTAGTTCAGCAAGAGTAGGTTCTTCAGTCAACCTTTCACTTTCTCTAACAGGCAGTGGGGTGAGGCCTGTCTTACTTTGAAACCCAGCCATAAAAATAAATGAATCCCAATCCCGACCAATTCTCTGCAAGTTATCCAGCACTAACAGTTTTACTAGACCATGGTGAAACAGTGATGTCTCACAGTCATCTTTCCTCAATTGAATCTTGTCACACATCTTACTAAGACTATGAAACAAGTAGAATGGGAGATCTATAAATGCCTTTCCTGTAAAGTGCAGCAGCAACTTGAAATGATAGGAGTAAACCTTGTTATATCTCCCTTCACATGTTAAATATTTCTGAGTACATGTTAGGAGGAGTGCATAGTGTTCTTTTACATAGTGTCTTGGCATGGCCTTTGTGAGATCTTCATTTACATAAGGCTCCTTCAGGAACTCCTTGTAGGGGTTCATATCAAATTTGAATTTTTAAACCACTCCTGCCCTCCTCTCGGGATTTCAGTTACCCTAGCAATAACCTCTGAAGATACTGGGAATTCTAGCATAGCTACTTTAGAACTTAAACTAGTAAAATTTAAGGCAAATGCTTTTGTTACCTCAGCATGCCCCCCTTGTATCTTTTCACAAAAAGACCAGCAACCAGCATCCTGAAAGGCTTGTCTCACACCTTCATCTCTCAATGCGAGATCCAATCCCACAGGTTTAGTTCTTTGACATCTTCCAGACCGATGCCCCTTCTTCTCCATTTTACTTTGAACTCCTTTGCGCAGAGAAACACTACCAGCTTCAACTTCAAATGCAAATTCAAACTTTTGAACATCGGCTCGCTTGCAATCAGGTTCCTTATAGAGAATGAACTGGGGCTCCTCCGCAACTTATCAGTCTTATCATGCAAACGGACCAATTCATACAATATTAACAAACATCATACCACTACCAGCATTACAGACCATTTGAATGATTTTATGTACGTGGTTATGAACCTATTGGGGAAATGATGGCTTATACTTGCTTGAAAAGGATGCCATTCTGACAATTAAACGGACGGACATACTGACTCATCCCTCAGACATGAAATTCTAAGAATCAGTGTTGTTTAAATCCCCGAATCCGCGATTTCGTAGCGCAGACAGTTATAAGTTAACAATATGCGCTACGAAATGGCTGGTTACTGACACGCTGTGAAAGAACTTAAAACATCATTGCGCTGCAAAATCAGCCAATGAGATTGCGCTGCAAAAATGCGAAAAGGACTAGTGACGTGTATAAGACAAGACATATCTTATACAATCATGATGGAGGATGACTAACGGCTTTTGAAAATGATTCATATGAATACCTTTATAAAACACGATCCCTAAGTAACAAACATAGGGCAATAACCATTAGACACCTATTTTTTGGAGAACAAAGAATTTTATGGACAACGTTATGTACATATCACTGCAGTTCTAGGTGATAACAGTGAGAATGAATGATTAACTAATTTAATTTAAAAGATATTACATGCAAATTAGTCTCATGCATGCTCTCCACTTGTCGACAAGTGGATGATTTAGTTAAGGGAAGTTAAGTCAACTCCTATTTTCTAGGAGTGCACCCACATGCAACAAGCAAGCTCATGCATGCATTCTAGAAGAGTGTATGTCTTCAGCCTAAGGAATGCACTCAAGGAGGGTGCACTTTCTAAGAATTAAGGAGTGTTCTAAAGGAGGGTGCACCTCTTCAGCCCAAAGTAGTGTGCTCAACACAAGAGAAAGTCTTCGTCAACTTGAAGTGCGTCCTTGCCTTAAAGGGCGATTTTCTTGCCTTTTGTTTCCTTTTTTGTGCTTTTGTTGTGTGTATATGGCAACAAAGGCTAGTTTATAATTCACGAAAATTTATGAGTTCACCTAGCCATGGACAAGGTAACACAACGCTTCTAACGGCTAGGTGACGACACTTAGGAAACATTGACTTAGGAGGATGCGACACTTAGAGTAAACATACAAACAACAAATCAAACAACGTGACGACACTAAGGGGCTTGAAATGAAATTTCATATAGGCTTCAAAATCAAATTAGGAAAAAAAAATGGAGGGTCATTGTCACAGTGACAACACTTGGCGACACACTAGGAGAACCCCAGCTTCTCTGATATGGTTTCATTTATGTATAAAGTCTCAATTCCCAAGAAGTATTGATTCTATTAGTGAGTTAACTTATCTCCCCATTCTAACAAGTTAAAGATATAGTCTTCCCTGTTCCATTACTCGATGTAACACAACATAAAGAAAGTCATATCATTATCATTTCAATGAAACTAAGGATAATATAACACGGTGACTTAAAAATAGTTAGAGTATGATTTTACATCTCTGGTGTTGCTCCACTACTAGTAGGCCTAGACAGTACCTCGGCTGAGTCACTTCAGGAACACAAGCGTTGCTTCACTTCCAACGAGCTTGGAAAGTACCCTGACGAGGTTTCTTGCTTCACCTCCCTGCGCAGGAATACTTTCTCTTCTCTCACCTTTTATTTTTCTTTCTTTCTTAGAACTGTGCTTAGGAACTTATTATTTTTATTTGAGGTGGAAGAGGGATCCTAACTTATTAAGAGCGGAAGAGGTTGCTCTTTCATATACAGATTTAATACCTCTGATGCTTTGTTCACCCAAATATTTCCCCTTATCTTACTCTACTCAGATAGGTAAGCAAGAACACATTATTAATGGACAAGACTGTGAACAGGAATGAGAATCCTAAATAGATAAGGGAATCATGGTTTGCTTATAGCTTCCTAGCTGAAGAATCATATTTTCCATTCGAAAATCATTGAATTAAAAGATGTAAACCAAAATAAAGAAGAGGGTCACATATAAGCCAAGGGTTGTATGTTACCATAGCATGCCTTTCACAAAAGATTAGCCACATCATGTTGAAGCTCAAAACCAGCTTTATTCAAAGACTAAAGGAATGGAAAAAAAAATGAGGAAAAGAAAATCAAAATAGGAATGCAATGCATCTAACTAAATTCAACCTATCCTATCCTAAACTAAACATTAAAGGGTCAGGTCATGTGAAAGGGAATTTCCAATGCAGCCATAGAATTTTCTCCCGGCCTTTGGTTTGAAAGATGTGATCGTGTAAAACCCAAATAAAATGTAGTGCAGAGCAAAGGATAAACAAGGAAAATATACCCACTAACAAATAGAAACAGGAAGTGAAATCACAATGGTGTAACACACTCAATTGCTCTATCAAACGAAAGAATAAAAAACAACAGTAACTACCAGGTCCTTAACCATATAAGACTCGATTAAAAGAATGTAAGAATAAGGCACGAATCATGGGTCATGACTGATAATATTCTTCTTGGGAACCTACAATAGGATTATGGAAACAACCTTTAGGGAAAATTTGACAAGAAAAATCAATCAAAAACAAATCCATATCATAAGCAATATCAATAGGTTGACCACAATCTGTGTTGTCGTGCGAGTTAAATTCTTCAATGGCTGATGCAGATGGTAGGTTATATTGGAATATTTGTCGATCATTAAGATTACTCTTTGCTTCCACATTCCAGATTGAATATTGGCTTGAGGTGGGATGAAGCGATTGAAGTTCAACAGTCACATTAAACTTTCTTCCCTGAGGGTTTAAGATTTTAAATATGAAGAAAACAAGAATCCTCAAGAGAGAGTCGACATCCCAAGAGATGATGTTTACAACAAGATTTTGCAAGTAAATCTTAAATTGACCAAAATAACAAATACCCTCATGTTGACAAGAACCTAACATAACCATCAACATAGGTTGAAGTGTCCTACTCACTTGTCTTAACTTCAAATTCTGAGAAACATGGTCAACTGCTTATTTAAATAAGATTCATCATTCAAATCATGAGATTCATAAGGAAATTGAGGCTTATCAGATAGATTTTCAAGACTACCACAAAAAATTTCAATGATAAGCACATCATATTCTTGGTCAAAAGGAGATATACCTCAAATAAAACCTTCAATAATCGCACCAGACTCCATTTGAAACTTCAGCAAATCTAAATCTTCTTACAAGAACAAAGATTCATTCATGAGACTTGAACAATCATTACCATACAATTCATAAAAAAGGAAATCATCAGGGTCATGGTTGTCCAAGGATTTAACTTGATTAACGAGTTGGGGATCGACAAGAGAAATATCAAGGTTCAAAGATGATTTATTAATAGGATCAGATGAATCATCATCATGGGAAAGATGTGAACTAAAAATTAATTCCTTATCTGCAAATTAATCTTTTGATTTAGTGATCAGTTCAGGTTGAAAACACAGAACATCAAAAGGAGGGGGACAAGGAACAAAAGTCATATCCGGTTTTGCCTCAAGATGTTGAAATTCTCTTTGATCAAGAGAACATGATGAATCATATTCAAATATCTCCTTGACATCGTGACTAAGAAACGAAACTTTTCATCTAAAAATTTACAGTCCACATCCTCATCTGGAAATTCATAGCAAAGATGAAGGAATCTATCAGCAAACTACTCGAGTGATTCATTCGATTACATTCTAAGATGATCGATTTAATTAAGAACATCTTGATATTCATATTTGTCAAAAACACAAAAAATCTCATTAACCAAATGCTTAAAAGATGAAACAGAAGCAGTGGGTAAAGAATAGAACCACTGCTTCACATGACCATCCAATGTATGAGTAAACAATCGTGCAAGTATTTCTTCAAAACGAACACCACTTGAGAAACACAATTGAACAAACTTAATTACATAATCAAGGATGATTCTTGTACCCTTTTCATCGAATTTCAAATGTGACAAGTTGTGTAAAAATTATGCGGGGTTTGAAAGATCTAAATATTTGGAAAAACAACTTGAGATTATGATTTTGGATGAAGCCATTAAAGATAAGAGAATCAAACAGACTTCAAAGGCTCAACTTAACATTTGGCCCTCCTTCTAGTGCCAAAATGCTAATGGTATTGGATGACACCAACATTTAGGGGGATCTCCCCGATGTGAAGTCCCAATTGGACCTCACATCCTTTGGTGTAGGAGTCTCATCCGGTTGTATGGTCCGACCACCATTGGAAAGGTTTTTTAAATATATGCATTGATTACACATGCACATAAGAGATCAGAACACCTCTGTGGGGCAACAAGTATGTAAGCTTTATGAGACACCAAATGTAAGGTGCACGGGGAAATTCCACGGCTGGTAAATGAAAATGAGCCTCTTGTTAGAAAAGAAATAATATTATACTAAAGGGAGACCTGGGAACGAAGTGAAAAACTTGTTGATTACGTGCATATTAGTCCACATAATAAACAACAATCATGAAAGCATAATGGAATTTATTCAAAAATAACCATAGCTAAGCAACGAAATAGTTCATTAAATTTAGTATGCAATTAAACCAACATATACGGAAAACATAACAAGAATAGTCCTAATATATCTACAATACATGTATGAATAAGTGACAGATCATAGAGTTTCTGATTATGAGAGAAAGATCCAAGGTACATTGTTACATAGATGAAACACTAGATTTAGTAGTGGAATATGAAGTCATAACTTTCTTCTCTGAAGAATGGTCTATCTCCTATGAACTACAAGAGAAGCCAAGGCAAGACTCCCATAATCCAAGCCTCCAAAATCCCTTTACTTGAGTTATGAGAAGCTATTTATAGCAAATGAAAATTACCTTTAAGCTTCCTCATGACTCTTCACTTCCTATAACTTTTCGTGGACTTTTCATATTCTATAGATGACCCTTTACGTTCCATATGTGCCTTTTCGCATTCCACAGGTGTCCCTTGGAATTTATTACATACAGCTTATTACAAAAGACCAATTACATATCAGACAGTGGCTATATGAGACAAAATTGATAATAGGACCAATTTTTATCAAATTGACAAATCATTTGCTTCCTCATGGAGCTCATTGGTGATGTGTGTGTGCCATGCTCTAAACTTTGTAGACATGACTTGACATGTACTGGAAAGTCCGCTACATACCGCATCTTCACCTCCAGTGCCTCTATCAATGGCCTTGGAGCTTGATTGTACATTATTCCACAACCATGAGAGTTTCATTTTAACTTTAACTGGTGTGATGTCATATTGTAGAAAAATGGCTTTGGTCATCTCCAAGACTTCCATTTTTTATTCTTGCTTGATTTTTTTCTATTTACTACATGATCTCCTGGAAGATTATTTCTCTGCTTCTGATTTCTTCAAGTGATCCTACTGAATGCATCCCATGTTTTTGTGCTAGAGACTCAAAACCATTGTGAATATGATCATACACAGCAATGGTGTTAGTCACATGTTCTCCAAGACAATTGTAGTTCTGATTATGTAGTCTCAACTGCACTCGGTCAACTTTAGTGTCAACCTTGTCCTTTCTAACCAATTGTGGCTGAACATTCAGATACTTGCAAACCCATTCCTCGATTTGGTCAACTTCTCTGCTCGCCCCTTTCATAAGCTACAAGATTTAAAGTGCTTTCTTCTGAATGCCAACGAGGGGAGCCACCACTTGTTGTAGAAGTATCATCTCATCATATAACAGTTCCATGGTGTCCTCCATTGGACCCAATTCCTCCTGCATTGTAGACTACCATTCTACTATGCTAAAGCTCTGCGAAGATAACTATTGGCTCTCCACAAAAGGATGTTCTGCATGTTGATTCACTGCAACTAACTCTATTCTCAATCTAGCATTCTCATTCAACATATATTCAGAGTTGTCCCGTGCTTTTGTAGTGAAAGCAACATTTGTTGCCATGATTGCCCTTGGATTCCTTCTGGTATTAGAAATTATCACCTTCTTTGTAGATACTAATATTGTATTCTGATGATCATTCAGAAACTATCTTCACCTCTATTGCATGATCCTTTTCTTGAGTTGATCAAACGTGACATTTCACACATCCATGACTTTGTCTTTGGGTGGAAGTTTGATTCCCATTTCCCCAAAAGGGAGATGACCACCTCTTATAGGAGGTTCTTCTGGAGAACCTAGTTCATCATCTATTTCTTGGATGGTATCCTCTTCCGCCAACTCTTCCTCTAACTCCTGAATCAGTTGTTCTTCTTTTAGTCTCTGTGTTGCTTCTTCCTCCTAAGATTTCCTCTGTTGTTCCTCCTCTTGTCTCCTTCTCTCCTCTTCTACTTCCTATTGCTTCCTAGGCTACTCATCTTGATTCCTCTTCTTCTACTCTTATCTTCTCTTGTTTTTCTTGAAAATATATTGTGTTCAAAGCATCAACTTTCCATTTCCTGGCGCTTTCTCCTATCAAATCATAATTAATCCTCTTCCTAGGAGCTACACTCTTTTCTTGAGGAGTTATTTGTTCTGCCTCCTACACCTACATATCCTGAGTTGGTGGGTCTTGGGGTGAATTGGTATCCATCCTTTGATGTATCTTTCTAACTACATTGTATCGGTTCTTCACCTTCTCATCTTCTACGGTAGACATTGATGAATATCCACAATTGAAAACAATCATTTCACAATGTTGATTGCACACTCTCTTGGGATCATAACCATGAAAGTATTTAGTTGTGAAGTGCAAGTGATCCAACTCTTGTATTTTTGCAATTGTTGTCTTGTGGATCTTTAGTTCATACAATCGTTTCCTCAAAGGGAAGGTGGTCCAAGGGGCTTTCTTCCTCATGTGAAGGACTCCTAGAAACCCCTTGTCCAACTAATATTCTACTTCCTACATCACCACCTTATTGGTCACATATTGTGGCATTAGATGAAGGGAGATATGACATCCAAAACTTCAAATGTATGTGCCCTCAAGTGCTGCAAACTAATCTGTGATAGCTTGTAGTGACTCCTTCACCTTATCGGTGATGTAAGGAGGATCGATCTCGAATATCATATGGAATATGGTTGCAAAGAAGTGCTCATCCAATCTGTCATATGTACCTCTGAAGTTTGATTCTGACAACATTGCAGTGCAAGTAAACTTGAAACTCGTTCTAAGGTCTCTAGTTCGAGTACATTCCTGGGAATGCATATTGTGCACAATTTCCATCTAATGGAAATGCAGACATACATAATTATGGTGCCTAGTTCACCCTCAAAGATGCTTTTTCTTGCCCGACATGATGCTACAATTAAAATGACAATATATCTACCCAATTGAAAATCTTACCATGGTTAACCACCATATTGAGCATATATATCCAGTTTTCCTCAAACACTTCAACATTCTTCTACCCATCCAACTGACAGTACATGGCAATAATATATTGTTATATATATCTAAGAATTCTAGTTGGATAAACTACTAATGGGAAATGGTGAAACTTAGTAGGCTCTTGACACCAAGATTTGATGATGTCACTTGTGTCGAGATCGACCCATCTGATATAGAAGTAATTATTTTCATATTTTGTGGGCCTAAACATCTTGTAGTAAGTTTGCATGTTTTCTCCATAATAAGAGGCGAGTTGACTGTCACTTTCACTATGAAGCACAAGATGAGAGTCATCCATGTGTGTAATAATCCACTCAATCACTCTGTGGATCACTAGGAATCTGCATGCGACCCTGTGTATCCTGGACCGCTTAATATTGATGTATACTTCCAAGTCCTCCAAGTTCTCAACAAACTATTTATGCATGAATGTATATTTTATGCCCCTCCATGTGACCTTAGTAGACTTATCTATGAAGCATTATGTGTTTGCAAAGATAGGAATGGTTGACTCTGTCACTTCAACTACTTCCTCAATGCTCACTTATGAGGCTTCTTTGGAGGCCACTTTACATGTAGTTGGAGGCACGATTCCAATAGATGATGAAAGAGTAACAATACTTGTAGCTCGAACACCTTTTTTTGGAAGAACACTCGTGGTGATAATTATTATCTTTATGAAATCTCCTAACTAAAGCAGGCAATAACTGAACAAATCATATTCCAAGAACCATCAAATGTTATTGATCACGTGAAACTATACATGACAGCTTGTAGCTACTTGCATGGGGGGAAATGCACGTGCAAACAAATATGGCACACTTTCTGATCCGAATCGGATCCATAAATGACTAACAAAGAACCTTGACTATATCAGGACATAACAAATCTCTAATGAAATTCAAAACAGCATCAAAAACACCCTGAATCACTGGCCATGGCAACCGGCGCGGAATGATGAGGACCTCAGTCAAAGCACGCTGACCGAGGCCCATGGAGATTGCGCAGGAGGCCAAAGTAGCCCCTGGGAGCCCCGGATCGGGAAAAGGAGGTGATTTTCGATGCGCAATTAGCACCTAGTGCTAATCGTGCATCGCTGGCAAACAGGGCCGAAATGTGGGAGCCTTAAGCCCTTGGTCACGTTGGGAGCCAGAGAACCACAGGCAGAGAAACGAAAAGCGCTAAAGTACAAAGGTAGCACCCATGCCCTGGAAACCAGTGGTTTTGATCGGGGCGCCCTTGAATGGTAAGAGGTTTTGGACAAGAGAGGAGTGATCCCATACACCGATCAACGCGTGGCGGCGGAGGAGAGAGAAAACCGTTGTTGATCGCGTGCTATCGGTCGAGCAAGTCAACTGCGCTCGACGTGCGTATGATTTCGGATCTTGAGGAGCCCAGATCGAATGGTTGAGATTTCACCCGATAGAAAGAAGCGGAATCAACAAGGAATTAAGCCACGATTTAAAGGGATTTGGAATCCGTTTGACCACCATGGTGGAGAAAGAACGTATCCACGACATAACCGACGAAACGAATGATCGAGCAGACTGGCGCTGTTCCGACGGGGACACGTGGCACTTCCCGAGTGTTCATGCTGACGCTAAACAGGGAACTCCAAGCGCAGCTGCAGAAGGAGAATCGACGAAGGCAGGAGAGGAACCGAACAGGCATAGGGGTTGAATGGTTAAAGACATGAACAGAGACAGTCGAAAAGAAGAAGAACTGAGAGGAGTCCAAGCGGCCAAGAGAGACAGAGAATAGTGAACCCTGAGAGGAGGACTGAACATAGAGAACAGTAAAGCCAAGCAGAGGAGACAGAGGGCTGAGCTTACCACAGGCAGCGTCGAGCACCAGAGAGATTGAAGCTTCAAGCCTTCCCATAGAGGAATCTGTCCAGACTAAGCATCGTATTTGGCTCTTTCCACTCTAGACCAAGGGTCACAGAGCTGGTAGGAAGAAAAGAGTCTGTGAACTCTGAGTGGCTTGGGGAATCCAAGAACTACCCTACCTAGCAAATTCTGCTTCAGGAGAACTCACATTGAGTCCCTGTATTGTAATTTCTCTGCTGTAAGTCACAATAAAACAAGGCCACCACTGAAGCTAGACCGGAGATGTAGCCCTGGAGAATAGGGGTGAAATCCTTATTAAAAATTGTTTGTGTCTTTGTGTTGCTTACTGTATTTCTCTGCCGTCTCTCCACTTATGTTTTGTGTATTGGCAATCTGATCGATCTGTTGTTTCAATAACACAGGACACACACACCAGCACATGGGTCTGTAATACCTTTTGTTTAACAAATCTTCAACTGAGGTCACTCATAGGGTGATTATCGGATCAAGTGGTATCAAAGCTCTAGGCTGTAAGGTTAGACAAGCTTGTGTTGGTTTAGCTGTGAATGCTCACTAGATCAAAACTCAAATTAGGAGAAGGAGAGTTGGTGGAAACTAATCCTGAAATTGGGAGAGTCTATTCTCCGAAGACAATGTCAGAAGAAGGTTCCATAGGGCCAAACCCTCAATACATAGAAAGTTTCCTAGCTATAAAGTCTATGGTAGAAGAAATGTATAGGGACTTTAGAAAGCATAAGGATAAAGATTCATCAGGCTCTAAACGAGATAAAGAAGAAGATGAATCTCATTCCCATGACCACTCAAGAGGGAAAGGGAAAGAAGAAAGCTTTCCTACACCTCCTAATAGCCCTGTGCATAATAAGAAAGCATCCTTGATTAAAATAGATGTTAAATTTGATTTCCCTATATATGATGGAGAGCTAAATGTTGAAAAGTTGGACAATTGGATTAGACAAATTGATGTGTATTGCAGAGTACAGAACATCGACTCGGACAAGGGTAAGATTCAATTGGCAAGCCTATGCCTAGGAGGCACTGCCTTGGTTTGGTGGGAAGGCAGAACCCAAGCTGATATGAAGAAGCATGGTAAGACCATCTCTGTCTAGAGTGAATTTGTTGCTGCAATCAAAAATCAGTTCTATCCATTGGCCTACATGCAACAAGCCATGATGAGTTGGCAAACTCTTCGGCAGTTGAAAGGGCAAGTGTGCAAGGGTATACTCAAGAGTTCAAAAAGAGAGCATTGTTGTTGGGTATTTCATTAGACTCACCAGAAACTCTTTTGAAGTACATTGGTGGTCTACACAGCTACATGAGGCATACCATCCTCATGTTTAATCCCACTAGTATAGATGAAGTATCTATACAAGCTACTCATCTAGAAGCTAGAGGAAACAATGGAAATCCAGAAGTTGGGGGACCATCCCAACCCACTGTAAGCAAGAGCAAGGAGAAAAGAAAGCAGAAGTGGAAAGCAAGGAAGGCTAACACTGCACGGAAAAGCAAAGCTTCATGCACTCACTGTAAAAAGGGTGGGCATGGTGATGAGCACTGTTGGACTCTGCATCCAGAGCTGAGACCTAAGAAGTCTGAGGGCAAGAAGAAGAAGACTGCTACAGCTATTCAGAAAGATTTGGGGTCAGACTCGCGAGATGAAACAATCATTGCAACCACAGGTATAAAAGGTAAGAATTCTGAAGCATCTACTAGTAATTTTGCTCAATCTGTTATTGATGAAGAACATGAGAGAAAAAAGACATGAGCTTTTCCATATTCGAGTTGTTTCCAAAAATCAAAAGATTGATACTTTGTTTGATAGTGGCTCACAAGTAAATCTAATTTCTGAAGCAATTGCAAAGAAATTGGGATTAGCAACTACACCTCATAAGAAACCATACCCATTAGGATGGTTGAACAATAAAGCACAACTACAAGTGACTAGACAATGCAAACTCAAGTTTTCTTTTGGGTTAGCATTTGTATGTGAGGTTGAGTTAGATGTAATTCTTTTGGATATATGTGGAATTGTTTTAGGAAGTCCTTACTTGTATGATAGAAAGGATATTTTCTATAGAGTTGAGAACAAGTATCTACTTGTTAAAGGTGAAATCGAATACTTTGTGAGAGCTCACAAGCTCAAGAATAATTATACTCTCATAAACTCAGGACAGATGAAAAGAATGATAAATTCATGCAAACAATTCCTATTGATGGTTGTAAAGGAAAAGGAACCTAATAAAACCAATGTATTTGAGGGTTGTAATGCTGATCAGCAAGCTGATATAGAAAAGATTGTTTCAGAATATGATGTCTTGTTTCAAGAACCTAAAGGTCTGCCACCCAAAAAGGGAATAGTACATGATATTATTTTGTAGCAATATGTTCCATTGCCTAACATTGGGATGTACATGTTGTCTGCTTTAGAGAATGCTGAAATCAAGAGGCAGGCGCAGGAGTTGCTTGAGAAAGGGTTCATCAGCCCTAGCACATCACCATGTGGGTCACCAATCGTTTTGGTGAGAAAGAAAGATGGCTCATGGAGAATTTGCATTGACTACCGAGCACTGAATAAGATAACAATCAAAAACCGTTATCCCCTTCCTCGCATAGATGATCTTTTAGATCAATTGAAGGAAGCTGTTTATTTCACCAAGCTGGATTTGCATAGTGGATACCATCGGGTTAGAGTTGCAAAGCAAGATGCATGGAAGACTGCTTTCAAAACAAAGCAGGGATTGTATGAATGGCTGGTTATGCATTTTGGCCTAAATAATGCTCCTGCTACTTTCATGAGATTAATGAATGATGTACTCAGACCTTTTCTTAATGATTTTGTTATTGTGTATACATTCTGATTTTTAGTAAAATGTGGGAAGAACATTTAAGGCATGTTAAGCAGACATTAGATGTTTTGAAAAGAGAAAAACTTTATGTTAAACTCTCGAAATGTGAATTTGGTAAAACCTCTCTAAATTATTTGGGTCATATAGTAGGGGGAGTGAATTGAAAATAGATCCCTCTAAAGTGGCAGTCATTGTAAACTGGCCTAAACCCAAGTTTGCTACAAAAGTGAGAAGCTTCTTAGGAGTAGCACAATATTGGAGGAAGTTCATTTCAAAATTTTCCTCAATTACAGCTCCCTTACATGCCCTGACAGGATTGAACAAGGTGTTTTAGTGGGGAGGCAAACAGCAGAAAGCCTTCGACACCTTGAAAGAAAAGATTAGTACAACACTGGTACTAGCGTTGCCAGATCTACAAAGACCATTTGAGATCCAAATTGATGCCAGTGACTATGCCATGGGAGAAGTGTTGACACAACACGATAAACCAATATGTTATCATTCTGAGACTTTTAATCCTGTAGTAGTTAACTATCCTACATATGATAAAGAATTGTATGCATTAGTTCAGAGTGTGAAAAAATGGAAACATTACTTAATGGGCAAAGAAACATTAATACATACTGATCATCAGCCACTTCAATACCTACACTCCCAAACTAAGTTGCAGCAATCAAGACATTACAGATGGATGGGTTTTCTACAACAGTTTCATTTAGTCATCAGATACAAAAAGGGCATACATAACAAGGTTGCAGACATGTTATCTAGACCCATTATAAATGCATCTACCATACTTAAGCATAATTCTATGCTGCATGAAAGCTACATAGAACAATATGCTTAGGACATGGACTTTAAAGATGTATATGCAACTTTGAGTCAAGGAAAAAGACTAGAAGAATTGGACTATCACATGAAGGACCGACTCTTATATCATTGTGGGAAACTCTGCATTCCACGAACTAAGAGAGTAAAGATAATTAGGGAAGCACACACTTCTCTGATATCAGGTCACTTTGGGGTAAGTAAAACAGTTGCACAGCTGCAAAGGTTCTGCTATTGGCCGAGAATGAGTGAGACAGTTTCTAGATATGTAAAATGATGTGCTATGTGTGCTAAAACAAGACCAGCAATAGAAAATTAGGCTTGTACACTCCATTACCAATTCCTTCTCACCCTTGGGAAAGCATTTCCATGGATTATGTTGGAGGACTACCTAAATCTAGGAAAGGTCATGATTATCTATATGTCGTTGTGGATAGGTTCAGCAAAATGTATATTTTGATACCCTGTAGTAAACAGATTACAACTGAACAAACTACAAAATTGTTCTTTGAACATGTATGGGTTCATTTTGAATTACCCACTTCTATTGTATCTGATCGAGACACCCGATTTGTGGGGAAGTTTTGGTCAAGTCTGTGGGAACTAATGGACACAAAATTAAAGAAAAGTATAGCTTTTCATCCACAAACAGATGGCTAGACAGAAGTAGTTAACAGGACGATGATCTAGTTACTGAGGGGATATTGCAGCAAACACCCTAAGCTTTGGGATGAACACTTGTGTTATGTGTAGCATGCTTACAATAGAGCCAAACACTCTTCTACAGAGAGATCTCCTTTTGAGACTTGTCTTGGTTTCATACCAAGGCCTCCTTTGGATTTTGTCTTTGGTAAAGATACCATGGTTGATAGACACAATGATGTGGACAAGGAAACTAGGTTCATTGAACAGATCCACGAGATCCACCAGGTAATACAGGAACAACTGGAAAAGAGCCAGGCCAAGTACAAGGCTAGGCATGATAAGCATCAGATGGAGCATAGTTTTCAAGTTGGAGATCAAGTTTGGTTGTATATCACCAAGGACAGGATGCAAGGAGAAGGTAAAAAGCTAAAACCTATTAGGTATGGACCCTTTAGGATACTTGAGAAGATTGGTGAAAATGCTTTTCGCCTTGATCTACCAACTTACATGCACGTCTACTCAGTCGTAAACGTAGATTGCTTGAGGCTGTTTGAACTTTCAATGATTGAGGACCCTGAACAGCAGAGTCAATTACCTTCTATTGATGACCTGCTACCTGAATATCTTAATGAATTACGGGAAGACACAGTGCTCGACAGGAAGGTAAGGACGACGCGCAGTGGACAAGTGTAATACCTCAGGATTGGGCTCAAAGGTTTGAAGCCAAGCAGTGCGAAGTGGACTAAGATTGGACAAGTGAGAAAGCAATACCCTCACTTAGTCGATGCTTGAAAACCAACTTTTGGTGGTCCAAAAGCTCTTTTAGTGGGAACACCGTGATCCGAATTGGATCCATCAAAGACTGGCAAAGAACCATGACTGTATCAGGTCGGGATGAATCTCTAAAAATTCCAAAAACAACGATAAAAAAAACCTTGAACCAGTGGCAATGGCAGCCATCATGGAACGACGAGGACCTCGGTCAAGGTGCGCTGATCGAGGCCCATGGAGATTGCGCAGGAGGTTAAAGTAGCCCATGGGAGCCCCAGATCGGGAAAAGGAGGTGATTTTTGATGCACGATTAGCGCTAATCGCTCATCGTTGGGCGAATAGGGATGAAATGGGGGAAGCTCGAGCACTTGGACACATGGCGAACTGGAGAACCGTGGGCGGGAAAGGCAAAAGGCGCTAATCGTACAAGGCGGGACCCGTGCTTTGGAAACCGATGGTATTGATCTGGGCGCCCTCAAATGGTAAACGGTTTTGGAGAGAGCAGAGCAATCCCACTTAACGATCGACGTGTGGCGGCAGAGGTGAGAGAAAACCGTCGTTGATCACGCGTTATCGGTCGAGAAAGTCAACTGCGCTGGACGTGCATATGACATTGGATCTAGGGGAGCCCAGATCGGACAGCTGAGATTGTGCCCAATGGAGGAAGCGTAATCGACATGGAATTAAGCCACATTTTAAAGGGATTTGGAATCTGTTTGACCGCCACGGTGGAGGAAGAACACATCCATGACGTAACTGAAGAAACGAACCGATGAGCAGGTTGACGTTGTTCAGATGAGGACACGTAGCCACTCCCTGAGCGTTCATGTTGACGCCAGACAAGGAACTCAAAGCACAACTACAGAAGGTGAATCGACAGAGGCGAAAGAGGAACCGAACAGACATGGAAACGAATGGCTAAAAGCCATGAATAGAGACAGAATACAAAGTCAAGTGGGAGTGAAGTCCGAGAGGCAAAAAAAAAAAAAGACCAGAGTCCCGAGAGGAGGACGGAATACACAGAGAAGAAGGCAGTAAAGCAAGAGAAAGGCAAGACGAGACAGAGGGCCGAGTTGACGCAGCGACAACATCGAGCACCATTGAGCTTGAGAGATTCGAGCCACCCCATAGAGGCATCTGTACGGGCTGAGCATCATGTTGGGCTCTTACCACTGTAGACCAGAAGGTCACAGAGCTGGTGGGAAGAAGAGACTGTGTACTCCAGTGGCTTGGGGAATCCAAGAACCACCCTACCAAGCAAAACCTGCTTCAGGAGAACTCACATTGAGTCCCTGCATTGTAATTTTCTGTTTAAAGACACAATAAAACAAGGCCACCACTGAAAGCTGGACCAGAGATGTAGCCCTGGAGAATAGCGTGAAATCCTTATTAAAATTGCTTGTGTATTTATGGTTGCTTACTGTATTTCTCTGTTGTCTTTTCCATTTAAATGTCTGTGTATTGGCAATCTGATCGATTCGTTGCTTAAATAACACATAACACACACAGGAACATGAGTCTGTAACACCTTTTGTTTAATAAGACTTCAACTGATGTCACTCATAGGGTGATTATCAGATCACATATAGTGGTCCACAACAAAGGGCTAGAGAGAAGAGGAAGAGGACATGACCATTTATAGTGACAATAATATGACCCATTTTAAATATAACCCAATTTGATTTCTCTGTTGCTATTTTTATATACATAAATATTTATTTTATTCTTAGTTATATATACAATATTATATTTGGGCCAACATATGATGATGCCATTTTCATAGATGGGATGGAAAATGTATATCTTGTAACCTCTTTAATATTGTGTTGTGAAATGCACTTCAATTCTCTTGATCCAATTAAAAAAGACTGACATGCTCAATTTAGTGTCTATACATTCTTAAATAGCTTCCTTGACTCAAGTCAAAATTTTATTTTTTATTCCATTTAAAATTTCCATATTTAAACTTGATTCTAAATCATAATGGCTCAACCAACTAACCTCGCCTACCCAATTCAATTTCAAAGGTCAATATTTACTTCCTTTTATTGCTTCATAATCTAATTTTTCATTTTTGTTTATAATGTTCCTACAATATTCTTAATGCTGTACCATTATGTATTAACAAATTAACCTCGCCTAGTCAATGTCATGTTAAGAATTGACATTTTTAGATATGGTCTCCCTCAGCTTAACGTTCTACTTTCTCATTTCCATTTACAATGATTATATGCTATACTCAATGTTAGCTCATGAAAACCTCACTAATCAACCTCACATAGTTGAATATGAGGCACAACCACTTTCTTATATGGCTTCCTCAACTCAACCTTCTACTTTTTCATTTCTACCTTAAACATCACTACCTTTCCCATTTCTATCTTTAATGTCCCTATATTATACTTACTGTAAGATTGATATACTGACCAACCACACCCACTCAATCTAATATGAAGCACTAACACTTTCTTATATGACTTCCATTTCTACCTACATTATCTCTATTTTTTTCCCTTTCCACCTTTATTGTCCATATACAATATTTGGTGCAAGATTTCAATTCCCACCCAATTTGATTTGAATGTGGACGCTTTTTTATTTGGCTTACTTACAATCATAGGTCGATTTTAACTTTATATCTACTAAGTATCGAGAGGGATAAAAACAATTTTAAAATGCCGATATTTTGATGTTTAAAATATCCTAAGCTAAAAATGGATCTATGTTGACATCATAGGGCCTTTTTTGGGGGAACAATACCATGCCACATGCTTTCATATTAGGGGATATATATTGAGGAAAAAATGACATAATATATTGAACATATAATAAGGGGCAAATGGTTTTTATCTTGGTAGGTATAAAAAATGGAGTTCAAAATTAATGAAAAATATAAAGGGGTATAAGTTAATGAAAAAGTGGATACCTACAATTCCTAGTGAAAGTAGGGTTTTTTAAATTGGGAAGTTGTAATAGGTTCATATTGGTAGGGGGTCAAATAATGTGATTTTTTAGAGGTATTTTCCAATATGTAGTCAAATTAAGGGTATTTTTTAGCATGTCATGAACATACATGATATGTCAGAGGTTCATTGAGTGAAGCCCTCGTGGTTGACATGCATATGGATGTGTGCATACATGTATATTTTACACACACATTGTTATTAACCCATTTACCACCTTTAAGATGGAGGATAAACCCTAGTCCAACTTACATCAATTGTGAAGTTGAGATACACCTTTCGTATCCCTAGAAAGACACACTGTAGTGCTCCATCACTCCATAAGTGTTGTAGAAAAGTGATGCATCACTTTGATTTAGTGTGTAAGAAATGATGAAAATGTCCCCATTGCTTTATGTCCTCAACAAGGGAGTGATGAGGGATAAACCTTCTAGAAATGGAGTTTTCAAGATGATCAATTTGAATGATGAAGAGATGACATATAATGGATCTAATAATTGGACCCTTAACCTGATTTCTCTAGGTCTTCGATGCCCAGATACATCCTCCCAGATACATGAGAATCCTATATAAAGAAGACCATTCTAGGGGAGAGGGGGAGACATAAAGACACATTGTAGGCAAATGATGGTGGAATTATTAGGGGAAACCTCTTTGCATATTCAAGTGAGCCTAACTTTAGACTATAAGCTAAAAGAGTTTAAGATCAAGGTGCTAGAATGAGATGTTTATATTTGAGGTGTAGCAGTATAGCATTCCATCTTCTCTAGTGTGAATTTCAAAACATTTATTGCAATTCCCATGTTCATTTGGTTGCATTTGGACTCACCTGGAAATATAACATTGGATCTAGTGTATATTTTATACTTGGTAGGAGATTTGAGTTTTTTTTTTTGTGTGTGGTGTGTGTAGGATGCATGTGTGAGTAGCTATGACAAGATATCTAGGAGTTGGAGTGAGATTCCAAGTAGCTACATCAGCCATGATCTACATCAACCTTCAAAGATAAAGGTGTGAAAACATTTTTCCTCACTTGTCTATCTATCATTATGTGAAAGAATCTAGATATAGGGAATATATTGAATAATTCACCCTCTATCTATATAGTTATAGGGCATATCCATAGATTTTAAGCTCTTAGCCAATAGTACAAAAAATGGTTAGTGAGTGCACACACACGCACATTAATCCTAGTATTATACAATCCACCCTTCTTACTGTGGATTGATAAAACAACAACCATAAAAGGTGCCAAAAATATTCCCCCTAGTGATATCTATATATATATATATATAATATATATATATATATATATATATATATATAATCTATATATATATATATATATCCTTTATTTTTATTTTGTGTGAAACATTTTCTTGAGCTAAAATATGATATCATCAATGTTATAAATGGCATGGGTAAGACAAATGTTATAATCTTATCAATACCAAGTTATTGAATGCACATTGTTTCTCTTGGTGCATTCACAATAACAAAGCTGACAAATCTTAAACCCACTGAATTTAAGTTGAAGTGTCTATATATTCTTATATGGGTTGCTCAACTCAAGTCAACATTCTACTTTTCCATTCCATATATAGTGTCCCTATACTAGTCTTCATTTTAACTCATGATAGCCTAGTTATCTTACACCTCACTGTCTCAATTTAGTTTTGGGTGTCAATTCTTTATTATATCATTTCATCAATTTAGCATTATTTTTTCTCATTTCCATTTCTATTATTTCTACAATATACTCAATGTTAGATATTTATGTCCAAAGTAATTAACCTTACCCAGTGAATGTAATTTTAAGTGCTAACATTTTCATATATGGTTTCTCTCAACCTAACATTTTGTGTTTTCATTTTCATTTATATTTTTTCTATATTATACTTAATATTAGATTGCAAAAACCTAACATCTTTATGTCTAAAGTAATTAACCTTGCCCACTGAATATAATTTTAAGCGTTGAAACTTTCAGGTATGGTTTCCATTGAGCTCACATTATGTTTTTCCATTTCCATTTATGGTTTTTCTATCTCATCCAATCAATCTAATCAGTGACACACACACTTTCTTATATGATTTCTCAAATCAACATTCTACTATTCCATTTCTATGTGTAATGTCTTTATCTTTTACATTTTTAATTTTTACCTCTTTATATTATATTTAATATTTGTGTGTTGTGAATTGAAGCAAAAGACCTTAAGGTGAAATCCTCAAGCTAGCTATATGTGTTATTTGATACTCTATGTTCTAGTTCTTTAGGCATACTATAGTGTGAATTGAAGCAAAAGATCTTAAGGTGAAATCCTCAAGCTAGCTATATGTGTTATGTTGATACTCTATGTTCTAGTTCTTTTAGGCATACTATAGTCTATGTCGATAGATAAACAAACAATTTACCTAGTTACTACCAATTGATGATGATTAAGTCTCAAGGAGTTCCCTCAACTTAACATTCTAGTTTTTCATTTGCATTTATAGTGTGTACTTATTCTTAAACCATTTTCTTCATTTTATGTTCTACTTATAATGTCAATGTTTTTATATTATATTAACTATAAAATTTAGATTCTCACTTGATTTTAGCCATCACAAAAAGCCAAATAACCAACCTCACTCACTCAGCTTAATATAAAGCAATAACATTTTCTTATATGGCTTCCTTAAGTGAGACCTATTCTAACATTATCCTTTTCTATTTCTACCTAATATGCATACATTTATTTGTTTAATATTACTATATAATATTTAGTGCAATACTACAAGGTCTACTCAAAATATTTAGTGCAATACTACAATGTCTACTCAAAGAAATTACTTAAAACATTTTAATTTTTCATTTTCAACTATAATTTCTTTTATCACTTATTAAACTTTTTTCTTTTCATTTATAAAATTATTACAAAATACAAGTATATAATGTCTATTTAACAATTATTTAGAATCTTCTAATTTTTTCATTTTTAATTATGACTTTTTTTAATAAATTATATTTATGCTTTGTTGAAACATCATATCAATTTGTATATCAATTTGTATGATTACATGTTCAATTTTGTTATATTCAATTTATATGATAACCATGTTTCCTTCTAGCCTCCTCAAATCAACTTTAATTTTCTACTATTTTCACTTCCTTCAAATTTAATTTATAAATTTATAATATTTACAATTTTATACAACTTCATGTAAATATTTGATGGTTCTTTTTTCACCTTTACTCAATTTATTTCAAAATCTATTTAAATATTTGATTTTTCCTTTTTCACTTTTACTCAATTTAATTTAAAATCTATTTTTTACACTATTCTCATATAAATATTTTACTTTTTCCTTCTCCATTTATAATATCCTATATTATATTTAATCCTAAAAATAAACTAATCTTCCACCTCAATTATAACAATCCTTGCCACATTTTTCATGCTTCCTTATTTGATTTTCTAACAATAAACCA